>APFE030934633.1:0-23042 GCA_000404065.3 Pinus taeda | reverse complement strand
AAATTTTATCTTGCTCCATTTTCTGGGCAACCTCTTGCCTCATCTTTCTCGTCCTCACACTACTGCTAGGTGGAGGGACATTGCTGGATTTGTGCACAGGGATCTCTTCATCAATGTCAAGCATAAATCCTGAGTGCTCTTGTTGTTCTTGCTCATCCTCCCCATCTTTGATTTGATTGGCAACCAGAAACTCCTTCCATGTCTTTCCCTTTTTCTGCACTTAAAATTCAATGAGAATTTTAATTAACCCGAAATGATACAAGCTTTTGTCCTCATGACCCTTTTGCTTTTGGATAGTTTTTGACATCTTGGTCAAGCCCTGCAAGAGGAAATATGGTAAACTAATGGTGCACTACCCTTTTAAATGTAACAAGAGTTTGACGAGGTATAAATGGATTATGTTGTAATGACCCTCACATGTAACAAATGTTTGAATGATATACACCATTTCATCCCATGGATGCATCAGCCAGCTCCTAGGGACACCCTTCTTCCAGTTAACAGATGAAACCCTCGACCTGGACATGAACTGGGTCCATGATTTTTCCTTGAGTTGTTTTGGTTTGAAGTATTTTTCTCCTTCTCGGCTGATCCCCAAGGATTGTGCTATGGTGTCTTCTGAGATCCTAAATGAGAAATTTCCTATCAATGCTTTCTCCCCATTAAATGTAAATGAAAACTATTTAGTTACCTCCTCATTGCTCCCATTAAACTTCTCCAAGAAGGATAGCCATTGTTTTTATCCTAAAATTGCAATATGGTCATCATGGTACTCAGAACTATCAAATGTGTTTGGCTCTACTCTATTAGTCATTTTGACAGAGAAACTCCTACTCTAACCCTCTTCGTTTATGCTTAATAATTTAACAAGGATCTTTTGGTTTGTTACCTTTGTTTTTCAATCCACACAACCGACCTGGTAGCGCCCTCTGTTCTTTGAGATCAGCTTCTTCAATGGCGTAGGGAGCGACCGGATGACTATCCTTGAATTATGGCAGAGGTGGAAACTTTTGAGCCCAATTATTGTGCTTTCCTTTCGTAGCACTTGTTGTTCTCGGCCTTTGTTTTTGAAATCACAGCACTTGAATTTCTAGTATGGAACGCCCTTTTTACAACTGAGAATGAAATGGAATTTTAACAACCGACTTGACCCAATTTACTGTAATAATAACAGAGTGTATTCATATTTCAATGGAAAAGGAGTAACTGTACTGGGTTGTATGAGTACCATCATGAGAACGCCGTAAGCATGTATGGAGTACTGGAGTATAATAACGGATAGTTGTTTGCATGAGTCGACTTGGTCAAACGATCATGTTATAGTTTGGATGATTCAAAAACAATGAATGAAATCGTGTAACATTTGGCTTTCCGATAGTTCACCACCTGTCCCTTGCTCATTAGTACTTGGCCAAATAAGGAGATGTTGGACTGATAGTAAGGTTTGATGGCCGATGAGGAATTAATAACAAGGCTGGGAGGGTGGTATAATAGAGGATTTAAAAATCGTAGGAGGAGTATGGGGATAGGCTAGAGTGTTGGGAAATGATAGGAATTAGGAATATGACAAGGGTGATGGATATATAGGTGTTTTCAAAATTGATCATAAGCAATCATAGTCATCACATTTAACAATAAAATAATCTAAGAATTTAAATGTTAAAAATAAAAATTACAACAATACATTACACTTTTATTGGTTGATCAAGGGTTGAGTTGGCATGCATAGGTAGGACTGGACTTTCTTGTTCAAATATGACTAATCTTTGTAGAATTGAGGCTTCTGTGATTCATCATAGTTATAAGAAGAGCTTCGGCATAAATCACATGAAAGAGACCTTTGTCATGTGATTTATGCCGAAGCTCTTCTTATAACTATGACTAATCTTTGCTGTCCATAACAGGTCCCTCTGAGATAAATTTGGATACAACAGGTCCCTCTGAGATCTGGAGAATGTTTGTGTAGCTTCTTTGAAATCTGGAAAAGAACTATGTGTGTGCATCTACCTTGATGTTTGGTGTTTGATGGAGCCTCGGTGATAAGCAACCTTTGAATCTTTGTTGAAACTTTGTTGAAGCTTTATTGAAGTAGCTTGAGATAGCAGTCTATAACAGGTCCCTTTGATGTTTGTTGAACAGGTCCCTCTTATGTTGGTGCTGGTAACATGGTCTTCTAAACAGGTCCCACTGCATAGTGCTTACACAAGTCCCTCTAATTAGAACAAAGACAAAAACAACTACTTTATTGAAATACTAAAGTGCTGAAACAAACTCTTTGAGAATTTACAATGAGGAGATAAAATATTTGAGAATTTACAATGAGGAGATAAAATATTTGAGAATTTACAATGAGGAGATGAGATAAGAAAAACAAAAATGTTGATGCTTCTCCCCCACTAAAGCTTTGACTTGTCCTCAAGTCATTATTGAATCGATGAATCAACAGGAAACAAAAAGAACAAGGAATTCTTACTGGCCAAAGAATTGGTTTTCAAGTAAGAATTCTGGGTTAGAGTGTGCCAGAGTCTGGTTTTCACATCTAAACCATTATTATTATTTTTTTTTAACTTTTATTTTTATTTTTTTGTTTGTTTGCTTGTTTTTTTTTTAATTTCTAAATTGAAATGAAATGAGCTAAGGTAGAGATACTACAACTGAAGGCTACAATATCTCAACCTCCCTTTGCTAAGATATAGTTTGAAGAAAATCCTCCTTGGTGATGGGCTTATGATAGAGTTTCAATCTATGGCCATTGATAAGAAAGGGGTGACCTTCTCCATCAATGGTAATAAGGTTGACTGACCTATTCTCATAAACTTGAACTATTTCATATGGGCCCATCCAATGTGTGGTAAATTTGGCTTTATGATCTCTGAATTTAGAGTCAAAGATTAAATCCCAGTCTCCTTCTTTGAACTATTTCTTTTTGATATGTGCATCATGCCACTCCTTCCTTTGTTTTTGCATTAGGAGTGTTGTCTCCTCTGCTTGCTGCCTCATTTCATCCAGCTGGTTCAACTAATGAATTATTTCTTGTTGTGCTTCATTAAGATCAATTCCCAAATCTGCAGCCATATTAAAAGTATGTATTTGAAAGTCAATATGAAGCATTACCTCTTTTCCATACACCAATTGATATGGTGTAAATCATGTAGTATTCTTCCACGTGAATCTATAAGCCCAGAGTGCATCTTTGAGCTTCTCTTCCCAATTCTTTCTGTTCATTACTACGGTCTTAGTGATAAGTCCTTCCAATGTTTTATTTGTGGATTCCAGCTGGCCATTGGCCTATGGATGGTAAGGTGTACTTCTTCTATGCTTGATTTGATATTTTTCTGTGATGCCCTTAACTAACTTTGAAGTAAACTGAGTACCTTGATCTGTTACTATCTCCCTTGGTACTCCATACCTTACAAAAATTTCTTCAAAAAGGAAGTTTACCACTGTTTTTTCAGTTGCCCGAACTAGTGCTTTGGCTTTAGCCCATTTTGTCATGTAATCAGTACATACTAGGATGTACTTATTACCATTGGAAGTTGGATTAGTGGGTCCTATGAAATCTAGAGCCCATTTTTCAAATGGCTCTAGGTGTATTTGAGGTTGAAGAGGCATTTCATTTGTAGCTATTGGTCTACCCATTCCTTGACAACTATCACAACTCTTCACGTACTTCTTGGAATCATTAAAAATAGATGGCTAGTAGTATCCAAGACTAAGAATCTTGAATGATGTTTGTTTAGTTGAAAAATGCCCACCACACGGTTCATCATGGCAAGACTTTAAAATATCAATTATTTCATCATTTCTTACACATCGTCTAATAATCATATCATAACCAGTGTAAAATAAATCGCCATTAACCCATGAGTATCAAGCACTTTGTTTGATTAGCCTCTTCTTTTCCTTTGGAGTAAAATGTGGAGGTGTTCTTCCTGTGGACAAATAATTGGCCAAGTCAACACACCAAGGATTCACTATTGAAATTGCAAACAAGTGTTCATCTGGAAAAGAATCTTCAACCGGAACAACGTCACCTTGAGTTTTCAGTCTAGAAAGAAAATCTACCACCTGATTATCCTTACCTAGTCTATCTAACACTGTGATGTTAAATTCCTGTAACAATAACAACCATCTGGTAACTTTTCCACTAGTTACTAGTTTATTCATCAAATTCTTAATGACAGAATGGTCAGTATATACAAAAACATCATAACCAGTTATATAATGTCAGAATTTATTCACATCATGTATGATTGCAAGCATTTCTTTTCTGTGACTGTGTAGTTTGATTCTGTAGGTGTTAGATTTTTACTAATGAAATAGATGGCATAATGACAAGACTCCTCTTTTTGGCCTAATGAGGCACCTACTACAGTCTCAGATGCATCTGTAAAGATGTGGAATGGTAGGTTCCAGTTAGGTCCTTTTAAGACTGGTGTGTTTGATAACTTTTCTTTGAGTGTGTGAAATGCTTGCTGACAATTATCATTCCAGTTAAAAGGTACATATTTGGCTAGACGTTTAAACAAAGATAAAGCTATTCTACTAAAATGTTAAATAAACCTTCTGTAATAGCTTGCATGCCCAAGAAAAATTCTTACCTCTTTTTGAGTCTTCAGAATTGGCAAATCGACAATGATCTAGATTTTTGATGGATGAACTTTAATGCCTTGAGAAGAAATATAGTGTCCTAATACTATCCCTTCATTTAACATCATAAAACACTTTTCGTTGCTCAGGGACAGATTACCTTCATTACATCTCTTCAAAACTTTTTCAAGATTCGTTAATGCATGCTGAAATGAATCACCATACACTGAAAAATCGTCCATATAAACTTCAACACAATCATGAACTAAATCAGCAAAAATAGCTAATACAGCTCTCTAAAATGTAGCTGGAGCATTGCAAAGTCGAAATGGAAAAACATTATAAGCATAGGTGCCCAAAGGACAAGTAAAAGTGGTTTTGTCCCGATCCTCTAAGGCTATCCTGATCTGGTTGTAGCCACTGAAACCGTCGAGAAAAGAGAATGATGATTTCCTAGCTAACGTGTCTAGCACTTGGTCAATAAATGGTAGTGGGAAATAATATTTGAGGTTTTCTTTGTTCAATTGCCTGTAGTCAACACAAATCCTCCACTTACCATTTTTCTTGGGCACTACTACCAATGGCGATACCCATTGACTGTCAGAGATAGGATAGATAAAATTGACTTTCAACAGATTTTGTAATTCCTCTCTAACAATATCCTGAAGCATGGGGTTCATTCGTCTCTGCGGTTGCCTCACTGGTTTGGTATTACTATCGGTATAAATATGGTGAGTGCATGTTTCAGGGTGAATTCTGTACATATCGGTGTAGTGCCAAGCAAATTCTTTCTGGTATTTTCTCAATAATTGAATCAATTTCTCTTCTTGAGGTGAGTCTAGGTGAGTGCCAATATTCAAAGTTTTTCCTGGACTAATCTCTATGGTCTTCCTCTGTGTGTTGGTGATAGATTGGATAGGAAAAATGTTGTGAAATGTTGTTTGCAAAGAATGATTGCTGCATGTTTCTTGAAAATTTTGTGCCAAAAGTTCATCTGCAACATCGTATTGGTCATTCCTCAATTCTTCGGAAACATTAGGTTGAGAGAGGAAAAATTCTGCCAAATCATCATTATTATGTTCTTGAAAATCATAGATTTGGTTGATGCTGAAAACATATTGAAGTTCTACCTTATCATTGTATGTATCATCAAGCCATAAATTGTGTACTACTGCTAGTGATTGTGCTGATGGGTAAAGAGTGAGTTGTTTTCTTTCAGTACCTCGTGAAATTATCATATTACCTGATCTACATCCTATGAATGCATCAGCAGTTGCTAACCATGGTCTACCAAGAATGATAGGGTGTCCTCCTAGATTGGATTTTGGCTAGAGAACTAAAAAGTCCACTCGATACTCCCAAGAGTCCAGTGAAACAATTATGTCCTCCAAAATCCCTTTTAGGAATCACTTTAGACCTATCAGCGAGTTCTAGAAGAATTGTTGTGTGCTGCAAGTTTGTGAGCTGTAGTGTTTTCATGGTTTCAAGAGTCATCACATTTATTACGGCCCCAAGATCAATTAAGGTGTTTTCAATATGTATTTTGTTAATGATTGTAGTGACTCTGGGAATACGAGGATCAACATACTTTTCCATTGAAGTGGTGTTTGTCATAAGGCCAGCTAAATGTCTGATAACATGAATGGTTTGTGGATAAACTCTTTTCAGTAGGCTTCTTTAAGGCACAGTTCTTTGATGGCTTTAGTATATATGGGAATGTATTTTATATGGTTGTAGTAGTGAATTCTTATATAGACATTCTTTAGCTCATCTAAAACATCAAACTGTGTTATAGACATGGGAGTTTTGTTTGGACCAATCGGTCTAGAAAAGATGCTGGATGCAACGATTGCATTGTTTGTGTTTTGAATGTCATCATTTGGTTTCCTTTTGAATGGGAGTTTCATTTTTATTTCTTCGTTTTTCCTTGTTTTTCAACTGCTGGAGAATTCTTTGTGAAGTACCTTACCAGACCTCAAATTGATATTTTGCAAGGGTAATGTGGGATATGAGGGTCCCTCATCTACATTGTCAGTCTGTCTCTCTGCTCTGTTATTTGGATTTGGTACAGGTTGAGCAGGGATTTGAGTAGGTCTAGGAGGTTGTGGGTTAGATGGAAGTTGTAATTGTGGTGGATTTATTGGTAGAGGAGCAGGAAATGCTTGTTGAGTGGGTTGGGGTTGATGTGGGTAAACAACTTGCTGCTGAGGATATTGCTGATATGATTGAGGATATGGCGAATATGGCTGATGGTATTGTTGATATGGCTGCGAATATGGTTGGTATGGTTGAGGTTATGGTTGATATTTTTGGGAGTATTGCTGAGATGGTCTCCATTGTTGTTGTGGGTAGATTTGGTGCTGCCATGGCATGGGTACATTCCATGAATTCTGAGCATACATTTGATCATGTGTAGGAAATTGAAAATTCTGGTTTGGGAACATACTTTGAGGTGGAGGCCTTGGCTGGCATGGTCGCTTTGCACCCATAAAATACACATTCTCCATATCTGTATTGGCTGCCACAGTACAATTCTGCAAAACCTCGACTTTAGAGCAATGAAATATATCATAATTTTCAATACAAAAGGCACAAACTTGAATATTTTCTAATGGGCAATCTTTTAAGGCATGTTTCTTCTGGCATTTTGGAAAAATGATAGCGATCATCTGATCTTCCTCCTCTTGTCTTTAATTAGCTTTAAGAGTGTCAATTTGAGTTCCCAAGGTACTCAACAAATCTGTTTTGAATTCCTCTAACAAATTTCCTATTTCAGCTCGTGTGACACTTGCTGAAGCAGATTTTATGGATTTTGATGATATGGTTCTGTTTTCGATTTTGGCTTTGCTCCTAGATTCTTTTCACATAGATCAGCAATCTCTTCGAAAGGTAAGGTGGAAATATCACCTTTGCCCATCAAATTAAGATCCTCTAAGTATTCCTCTCGAATTCCCTTCCAAAATATTGTTCTAATGAGATCAAGACTCATGGATCGATGTTTTGATTTTTGTAAATTGTAAGCAAATCGTTCCAAGTACTCTTCTAAACTTTCATCCTCTTATTTATTCATCCTAAAGATATAATCTTTAGAATCCTTTGATCTGCAATAGGGTTGGTATTTCCTTAGGAATATTCTTCTCATGCCATCCCAATCACTTCTTGCATGCTCACCAAGTCCCATGAACCATCTTAGTGCTGATGCCTTTAATCTTGCTGGGAAGAGTTTAAGCCTATGGGCATCATCTGTGTAACCATATGTTCGACATACAATGTCAAACTCAAACAAGAATGAATCTGGGTCTTCTGAAGCCATGCCATAAAAGTTTGGTAACACAGAAGGAGGTATGTTTTTCATTTTTATTTCCTCATCCCGATTGTCTTCTGGTTCATGGATAGGAAATTTAAAGGTTGACTCTTCCTCCTCTCCTTGATCGTGTTGTTTTTCAGGAGTGGGTCTTCTTGCTGATCCTCCTCCTTCCTCAGCCATTTTTATAGATTCTTCTGGTGATTTGATCGCTTGTTCAGTATCACTCGTTCCAAAGAGTTTTTCTAGAGATTGTGGAGTTATTTTCCTGCTTTCTCTCTTTGTAGAATATTCAGGGAGATGTTTCTTCTGAGATTCGTGTGCCAATAGGATTTGTCTCTCAATAAGTGTAAGTCTTTGGCCTGATTTGTGTTTATCCTCTAATTTTTGTATGGTGATTTCCTCAGCTGGTGTTGTGTGTTCAGTTTTTCCCAAAGGGTCTACTCCTGGTGATAGGTTAGTTTTTCGATGGGGGGTTTTTGTGAATCTACCTCTATTATCTCTAGATCTAGGCATAAGCAAACATGACTTCTAAAGTGATAATCAAATCTATGTTGTGCTTTTGTTTGTTTTTGTTTATTTAAACTTTTTTTATATTTTGATTTTTTTTTCGAAATCCTCTAACTACGCCTCCCCAGCAACGACGCCAAAATGTAGTGGCCAATCTAGGGTGCTAGATTAGACTAGATTTATTATCAACCACGGTAAGTAAACTTCGAGGAACGTGTCTAAAGTCTATAGGCATAAAGGATTCCTAACTAAGTGTTTATTGTGATAGGCTACAATATTCCTTTACAAAAGGTTAAGATATGTTTCCTCTCACCTTAACACTCAGATCACCTAATTTATCTAATTGTCCTAAAGGTACAACGTATTGCTAGACTGAGATTTTAATCCTCTTACAAGGATGCTATGAACAAAAACTCTGTCTAGTTAACACTTAAGCATTCATGAAAAATCAAAAGCACACTGTATTTTAAATGCATGAAAATAGAGTCTATGGAGATGCTTTAAAATATAACAATGGATCAAATCTCTAACAAGATATGGTTCAATGATCTAACGATAAAATCTTCAAGCTATCACCATAAATACCATTTGCGAGAATTTCTAATCAAATCGACAAAATCATAGCCATGGAAATAACACTAAACAATATGCACACTATTCAAATTCAAAAACTTCTAAGGAAATGAAATTAATAGTATACCAATCCACGCAAGGCCCATCCACGCTTCAATGGAACAATGAAGTAAACTCAAGCAACAAGAGTATTAACGCATAAACGCTATTAGATTAACATGGTCATTGTAATTAAGTTCTGAAGGTTGCAATCACATACAAGAGTTTTGTTCTCAAACAATACACCAAGATAATAATCGTAACTGCTTTTGAAAACAAAATAATACACAGTCTTTATCTGCTTGTCCTTATCTGAATCGAATGTACATTCATTAAGCAAATGTTTTTGCTTTTACAATGGATTGATTTTTGGCCATCTCTAATCTAAAACGATTTCCAAAAACAAAACGAAACCAGTTTGGGAAACCATGGCTTTTTACTGCCTTTGTAACCAAAAGGCTGGGGTTTGACCAGCGTTGACTGAATAACCATGAGCTTTTGATTTGCTGTAGAATCGATTTTTCACCATACATGTACATTACAGTTCTCGTTCCCATCCATTGCTTTGGCTTTCCTGTCATGCCACGTGTCAGATGATAAACCATTTACAGGATGTTATAACTTCTTGTAATCTTTTTGTTGAAAATTATTAATTTCTAACATAAAAAATCATAAATTAACTTTAATGTAAACTAACAAATATAATGCTATTAATTAATCAATTTCGATTGATATAAGGGGTCTATGGAGGAAACATATAGACAAATGATGGTGTTTCTAGAAGAAAAAGATGGTAATGAAATTGTACCAACATGGAGCATACTGCATCTGTTGCTCCACAGTTTTTTGCAATGGTTGCGGGGATTGCCCCTCAGTTGTTGCAGTTGACCTTGCTACAAGGTCGTTTTCCCTTGCTATTGCGTGGATAGCTCTGGATGCAACAAAGGTTGCCCTTGCTGTAACAAAGGTTTCCTTTATTGTTGTAGAGGTTGTCCTTACTGTTGCAAGGGTACTTCAATAGTTCCTCGAAAATTTTTGAACTAAATCGGGCCATAGCCACCGTGGAAAGTGGATGAGCCAAGATAAACGTACTGCCAAGGTTCAAGGGTGTAAGGTGGATTAACTATTCCTTGGGAACCATATGGAAGGTAAACAGTTTTGTATTGGACTTGAGCATCATAAGGCTGCTGATACTAGACATTGCTTGACCCAAAAAGACTAATGATATTTTGAACTTGCTGGTACTGGACATTTCTTGACCCAGCAGGACCAATGGGGTTTCGAATAGTCCAAAAGAAGGTTGGTTCACACCAAGCATGTGAAACTATGAGCCACTCACATTGGCGGCACCTTACAGTATAGAAACATTCAGATTCTCCCCCCTAGGTGGTGGCACATCTTGGCCATTGATCGGAGGTATTGAGGACGTGATAGAGACCACCGATTGAGCTAGATGGTAACTGGGACAAACGATAAAAGAGGGTTCAAAATGGAGGATTGCACTGGGATTCAAGTAACAACATGTTGGGAGGTTGAGTTCCCAACGAATGGACCTATAGTAGACATGGCCCCAGATGCCCAAAAAGGGTTATGGTAAAGTGACGATGCACTAGGTGTACCAGAAACCAATTTTTCCAAGGATACATAATTAAGTAGCAATTCCTAATACATATTGATGGGAATGCTCCCTATATAGGGGAAACCTTCAGGATGAAATGGATATTCTTCCTCCTCGACACTTTGTGGAGTATAAAATTCTTACTCATCTGGAGAGGTGACTGGAGCATCACTTGGGGGTTCCATATCTTAGAGAAAACGATGGCGAACAACCAAAGAAGTACGAGGGGATAATTCCAAACGAATACCCAGCTATTTTTATAGATTTTACTGACGCTAAGGTGATATCACAACAGGGTCGAACAAAGGATTCGAAGGATAGATCACCAGTCCAATTTGACTATCAGTGGTCAGCGAACTCTTAGGAGTTTGAATGGGATTGTCCAGAGACTCTGGGCCAAAATCAGCAGGTGACCCAGTATTTGAAGTAGGTGGAGGACGTGATGACAAAGGTTGAATGCTCAGAACAATTCCAATTTCAACACCTTGGTCCTCGAATGACTCTGATAATTCAGGAAATGGCTCCTCAGATAATCTTTCAAACGAAGGAGAGGAAGACGAACTAGGTGAACAAGATGGTTCAACCATGATGACCTTATCTTAGTTAACAAGAAAAGAGAGAGATAAACTTTAAGGCTTTAAAATTTTGTTTAATGGAAACTCACGATTTGGTCCATAAAGACTAACAGGATGTTATAATATTGTGGGCAATTAATTTATTAAGATGCATAAATAGACTAGTGCTCTTTCATGTTTTAAGATTCGAGAAAGAAACAAAGATGACTCTATCACTTTCGATTGGAAACGAGCTCGAAAGGATAAACACTCGAATGATATTTTGATTTTAATGAGCCAAAACGATCAAATGACTGCTCTGGATGGTCTAGGTAAAAAGGATTACCAGGCAACAGTGAACTCTAGAATACCTCCCGACGAACCGAGAAGTATGGGCAGGCAATCTCCCAGAATGTTGTGTTCAGTGTATCACGTTTGCAAGGCAGCTGACTCAGCTTCCTATGGATAAAGAATTTCATCCTAGAGGGGTACCCCATTATATACTCAATGGTAGGGGGAGCACAAATCTGTACTAGCGTTGTCTAATGCCGAAGCTAGTGACAACTGCTAGGTTTAAAGACGTCAAAACATGTCTCTAGCCTAGACCTTCTAGATGTGATCATGAGATTTCAAATGTGCCTTAGTTTAATTGAGTTCGTTTTTAAAGTTTATCTTGAGTTATGTCTGAGTGTTCATGCCTCAGTGATGTGACTCGAAAAACCCTAAATGCAGCTAAATGAGACAAGACCCTTTCAATTCGATGAATTGTCTACACTAGAGAGGGTAGAAAACACACAATCAAATGCAAGCAACTAAGAAACTGAAAGCAAAATGATTTTTCACTACTTCACTTTTTGAGAAAATAAACTAATGAAAAATACATTCCAATTCCTAATTTCCTAACAAGTATATTTCTAACAGTCTTTCCAAAAGAAAAATGAGTTATTTTTCTTTTCAAATGCCAATGTAATCCTAGTATTTAATGATGCCAACTACCGTAGCAAACTAATGTAGCAAACTAGAATTTCATACTTTTCATGAAATGACAATTTTTTTTTTTTGCATAAAACACTTCAATGACAAGTTTTTTGGGACAATTAGGTCTTTAAGCAAATGAAAACACAAAAACAGAATCTCTTTCAGACTAGTGAAACACTGACTTTACCAAAAACAAGACAAGCAATGTGATCCATGACGGAAAAGAAACGTTTAGACAAGAAAAAGAAAACTTTTCAAACTTGTGGAATGGAGGTCAAAGCCGTAGAAGGACCATAAATGAAATACAAGGAGTAAATGCACCAACAACTCAACTCACTGAGTTCACAATCAGGTGAATGGATGACAATCTGGATGCCCTAGTGCCACTAACCATCTAATGACCCAAGAAATCAAGCGAAAGTATGACAAATCAACAAGCAAACAAATGAAATGAAAAGCAACTTTCTAGTCAGGGAGAAAATGGTCTAAAAGGCTTATGGGTTTGAAATCATGAGAGCAAAACATACTAGCCAAGATTTTGGAGAAGCCATAATCTTCACTTACAGGCATCGGTGCGACTGCCTAACTAACAACAAGAACCAAAAGGAGTTCGGCGCAACTTTTTTTCAACATATTGCGCTAATTGGCATGACTGTCAGTGAATTAAGAGTGTTGAGTGAGAAAGCTAAGAAAAAACTAAAAAAAAAAATTAAAGCTGGGACCAAATTTGCTACTATGAATTTCAAACTCAGACCAGTAAGCAAAGGAAAATAGATAGAACCAAACGGAAAAAGTGGAACTAGAAAAGTTCACACAAAACCATGAAATCTCAAACAAACAAATAGAAGGATTGGTTCCCCAATATGGTCGCCAATTTGTGGTGAAGTAAAATTATGAGTGCAGACACAAACAATTCCTCTAGCCCGATGATGGGTATAGCCATAACCAATACATTCTATGGAATATTTCCTTAGGTTATAACCAATTAACAGGGCCTACCTATTAGTATGCTTATCCCATTTGGTGATGAACTTTCTTGCTCATTCCAGCTATCTCTAATTTCCTTCTTCGCACACTTCAAAAAAGTAAACAACATCAAACAACAACCGTGATAATAGACAAATTGTAATTTAACCTACTTAACAAGTCAAGAAACATTAATCCTTTAACATGTAAGATGACACATCATGTAGGAAATCAATCGATCGTTGCATATATATTGACTCAAGAAGAGATTACAACCATTGTCTTGGCATTGTCATTCTCCTCTAACAAAACTAGGTTCCCACACACTTTCGTTAGCATTCCATGATGGCCTCAACAATGAAATTTTTAAGGCTCTTCCTTTTATCCTTCACACTAAACCAAATTCATGCTTCTCCTTGACAAAACTAGAGAGATACAACTATGAATAGTTTGTTGTTTACTCCAAACTTAATTAGCACTAGCACACCAATCTTAACACTACAACACTAGCTTGTGCTTGGGAAAAAGGGAGGTTTATATAGCATGAATGGATGGGAAATAGATCCTCCTCTCATTGGAGAAGGTTGTATCTCTTTAGATAGTTCCATCCTTACAGGGGAAAGGATCCCAAACTGACATACTCGACCCCATCCGGCCAAACCATTTACTAGAATTCCATTACAAAGCTTCTAGAGCTGGAAACTTTGGATTCTTATTTAAAAAATTTCCATAAGAGTACCACCGCAACTGGAACAAAGTTCAGTCACTCCATTCGGCGCTAGGGATAATGTTAATTCCTGCATATCAATGCAAGGAGGAGAAGGTTCATTAGTGTCTATCCTGTAAATTGGGAAAAACAGGAGATTTTGAAGAAATGGTGCAAGAGGGAATTGTTCTGTTGATGAAGAGGGACAAAATGGGAGTTTCTTCATGAAGGGAAAGCATGTAGTGTTCACTGTACAGGTCCTCCAGGATCTAGGAATGGGGAGTACAGGGACAGTGAGAAAATGTTGTGTAACACTAGAGATTCTCCAAACTAAAAAATTTCACCCCTAATGTAGCTAAAAAAGCTAAAATAATGCAAGATAAATGTTAGACCATATACCGAGAACAAACAACATGTTGAATGGTCGCATGGATTTCTTGCAATTGCCTGGGGAAGATTTTCTCCTCTTTCACTCCAGAACACTCTCACAACACTCAAATAGTGAAAATGAATGGTCCAAAACCTTCTTGTAGTCACTGTGGAGGTATGAATCACCTTAGTTAGTCATTGAAATAGACGTTTTTCATTTCCTATGTTGTTTATCATACGCCATTTCAATATACTTCCAATATTACTCATGCTTTGATGAAGAGGTTTCAGTGTTGAATTGTAGAAATGACCATGTTCGATTCACTATGAGCGCTTTCTTTTATGGGATCTTTTATCGCTCTTGAATTGAAAAATCCCTGAGTTTTCGTCATCAGGCTCGTAAAACTCCTACGACAACAATATGAGCACTTCCTTTTTTGGAACTCTTTCTTGCTCTTAATTGAAAAATCCCTGAGTATTTCCCTTCTTTCGGCTTGTTAAATCTACAAAGAAGGCATGAGCAGTTCATTTATCTCTTTTTCCTCACTCATTAAATTGAGAAATTTACCTCAAGTCTTCTTCATTTGACTCATTAAAATTTTATGAAGATCTATTTAGTTTGTCATCTTGTGACTCATTAAAATTTCATGACGAATATTAAGTTAACTTCGTCCCATCATACTCTTAAGAAAATGAGGCAAACATTTATTGAGAATAGGTTTATCACTTTATCCAGACTCATTAGACTGACTTATGGAAAAGGAACCATGTCAGAAATACTATTAAACTTTTGTCGCACCTGGTTAATAACTATGACAAAGGGACCCCCTTGGAGTTTCTCTTTACGATCGTTTCAGACTCTCTTAATATGAAAAGATCACCGATTTTACCATCTGGACTTGCTAAACTTAATCTGATAGGGAAAATTGGACAACACAATTACTTTATGTCAGTATTTTGGATAGGTTTTTTTTGCAACAGTAGTTCCCTTGAACATGGAACTCCCTCAGTAAAACCTCCTTTTTGTTGACCTCTCAAAATGAAACTTACCATCCTATGAGTTTATCCAATATACTCCATTGTTCTTGCATCCCTGTATCCTAACACTCTTTGGTGTTCATGAGTCTAGAGTTGTCTGGTTAAAACCTTTTGTGTCTTGCCTTCTATTATTCAAGGGATCCCTTTATCCTTTGTTTCCTATATCAAACCATCAATCATATACTTCCATCATGCCCTCTGTCGATTTGACACATTGCTCAAAATTTTTCTTTAAAAAACGATCATTCTTGTCTCATTTTTTGTCAACTGATGTAGGGCACATTGTTGCCTACCATTAGACAGATATCTTCCTATCAACTTCAACACTCTATCTAGGAAGAAAATCCATAAACATATCAGTGCCTTGGAAATTGCAAACATTAATGGAAATTTACCTTATGTTTGATCAAGTGTTTTCATTATTGGCTCTTGATTGAATGATTCTACGAGTTTCCAACAACAACATCATTATTCACACTCTCTAGATTGTACTACGCATCTTGGAGACCATCATCATTATCTATGGCCATCCTCACATTTGTTAACAATTTTCATTATTGACTAGTAATCAAATGATTTCATACATGTTATACCTCAACACCTTTATTCACATGTGTCGTAATATTTTGTTAAGATGAAGCAGTGATCAAGACCTTCGGTAGAGGCTTACACCACTCAGCCTTATTTCCTCTCCCAAGCTACGTACATTATTTTTTGGAGACAACTCGTTAGGATGATCCTATTATGAAATAAGTTCCACATTGTTCTTAATGGTGGACATGATCATCATATCTCTTTGTTGAGAAATCACTTTGACATAGCTACTGTGCGTGGGAATGCTCGACTCAGGACATGATTTTATATTTTACATATGTGGATGTATCAGGTTTCTCATAGTCCTGAATCTCTGATCCTCTCTCTCTTTTTCCATCATAGAATTTCTAAAATATTTCGGTGATCATCTTCACTTCTGATCTCACACTTTAGGGGGCATTTGTTATACAGGAAAATGACCTCCTCATCAGCTCAGAGGAGAAAGGCATTTTGATTGAAAGATTGACCACGTTCACAATCGTGTTTTTCAGGGTAATGCTCCTGAGGAACTAGAAAGGAGCCTTATAACGCTCATCAACCATGAACGAGGTGTGTTAGTCCCTAGGGTAACTCTCTATATTTCCTTAGGGATAGCGTTAGTCAGGTTTGGTGAGTTTTTGGAGGTCAAAGGAGTGGGTTGACTGAATAATATCCTACAATTTTCTCATATGTTTACCCAAAAAGTAGGAAACATCCAGATTCAACCTATTTGAGGATATTAATATTCCTAACGGAGTCTAATGAACATGGAAAGAACAATAAAGCATGGAAAGATCCCAATTTTTTCCAAAGGGAGCTCATGAAAGAGTTGGCAAGGTTTAGCCTCTCATTCTATATATTTGAGGCTTGGGACATTATGAAAAAGGTTGAAAGAATTGAAAGGATGACCTATTGACTGTCGAAGCTTTGCATTAGAAAGTGGTTCACCAAGAGCTTAAGAATAGAGGGAGAGAGAGAGGATATGGAGGAGTAATGGAAGCTTGATGCAACTGATGGTTGTAATCACTCTTTCTTATCATTAATATAGACCTGCAGTTGTGTTGTCTGCCCCATGGTGTTGATGTTGTGATTCATTTACATGCTTATGCAATACCATTGATTATGAGTAGCTTAGTTCTGTGTAGTTAGATATCCTTATGTATTATTGTTTTGATTATCAAGGTTCTATGTTGTAGTATTACTTCTCATCTTTTCTATGTGCAAGTATTGATCTAGGATCTAGCTGAGAGGTCTTCCACTCCACTACTTTGGGTTCCCCGCAACACTACACCAAGATGTGAGGTAAAACTCTTCCTTCTTGTTTTGATTATCATTTCATTGATATGGATATGTTCATGTCTCTTTGTGCTAGTTGCAGCTAATATGACATGTCTTCCAAGGATCTCAGGAAGATCCTTGAGGGTATTTCCACCACAATCACCCATGCATTAATCCCTATAGCACACATGCAGAACATGGCTAATGGTGCAAGATATTCCTATATTTTGCAATGACATGAGAGGGAAACACTGACAGGGTTTATAGAAAGAGGGTCATAGGGAGACTAACCAATTCCAAAACTCGATCATAACCCTAATGACTTGAGGCAAGCATGGGGAACCTAAAATTTTCTGAAGTACCTTAAAATTTTGGGTGTTCTTGTAGTGGCTACAACACCGCCCTTTTTTTACCTAGGATTTTTTTTTACAAAATAGGAAAATTATTTTCTTTTTCCCTCTCTAAGAATACATTTCTATCTATCTATGCTTTATCCTTATTTTTCCATCTCGTAGAACATTTCTCTCTGGTTATATTGTTTCTTATCTTTCCACCCAACATAACATTTCTCTCTTTCTATGTTGTTTCTTGGTCGCAGACTTCCTCCCTAGAATATTGGAGAATTATAGAAGGTTGCAACTATGACCACTATCACTTTCCTCTCTTTTGTCCACTTGGACTTAACCAATTCAATAGTTTTTCTGGAAACGAAGAAGCCAAAAATAGTTGCATGTTTTTTCCCATAATTTTTCCAAGAGAAAAACAATTATTTTATTATAACAAAATTTATTTACATAAGTCAATCAAACTTAGTCTTGGTCCTTTTTAGTCAATTTAATTGTCCTAAATGTATTACATAAATTATCACCCAGAGTTGGTAAACTTGTGAAGTGCAAGTGCACTATATATGCTAGATGCCTTTTCAGTTTAGTAAGATAATGGTTGTGGATGGTTTATTTTTAAGGATTTTCTTTATTCCTATGTTCCTAATGAAAAATACAGATTTATAATACATTCAATTCTTGAAAAGGAAAGTAAGGTAAGATATCATGATCTTCTTTAATTGACTATTGTTAGTTACTATGTAAATGATAAAAACAAATCTATCTAAATTAATGTTCTACAAAGATAATTACCTCTACTCTTAAAATAATTACTTCTATTCAAAGATAAAATTCATAAAACAATCTAGATTAAGATCTACACACTGCAATTATCAATCTTAATTGAAATATTGAAACAAAAGGGGAAAGAATGTGATCTAAACAAATATACATATTTATGAAAGGAAGGAGATTTATATACAATCCTATTTTAAAAAGCATGAAATGAATTGAAATCGACACAAAACAAATAAAAATATGATAATGCAATTCTGGAAAAATAATCAAATGAACTGAACTGAATACTAAGAAAATGAATGAACCTTAACTGTCTGCAGGGGTCCTCCACAAAAAAGAATTTTTATAACTCTATCTCAATAGTTAACTACGCATGTGTTATAGACATTTTTGGGCACCTCAACCCCAATCACAAATGTCCATAAACTGAGGGTTCTTAAGTCCCTAAAAGGGTTGCTTCACTGCCTAAAGGAACAAGGTCAACTGATTACATCATCTCCCAGAAGTTCTCCACTGAAAACTACTCAGAAATGGTCAAAATTGGACCATATGGAAAGCTCCATGCAGAGGGTGTGATACATGTCACATTCCCAATGTACAGGGCGTGATGCATACTGTTTTGCTCCTCTGTAGGGTGTGATGGTCGGGAATGGACAAATGGCAGGTACCAAAATGCGAGGTGGAAGATCATGGAATCTTCCAGAAGCTTCCCCTTTGACACTTGCCACTCCATTTTTGACCATGGATGAGTAAGAGATATTCATTCTCCAAGTGGAAGCAGGAACTATCAGAGAGAAGACACTAATCAATATCCCAAAAGATGACTCACCTCTTTGTAATCCTCTATATATGGATCCCTCTTCACAGAGATCCGGAGGTTGGAATTCTGTAACTTATAGAGAAGTGTTGTTGGTATTTTGGGGTACATTCACAGTGTTGGGTGATTTTTCTTTTCTTGAGGTGAAGAAGGGCTTCTTAGCTGGAGGATGATGCTGGGCTAGAGCTACTCATGGTTGTAATCTTCTTGCTACTTTTTATCTGAATAAAGTTATTCTTGTTTCCTTCCATATTCTAGTGTACTTGTTTACATATGCTTGTATATGGTTAATGTACATCTGATCCTGCATTATTTATGAATTTAGATCCTTGTTTCTTGCATAGTAGCATGTTTTTGTGATTCTACAGGTCCTTTTGAAGCTGAGCAGACAAAGAGCAAGTGGAAAAACTCTATCAAGAAGGAGAGGGAATTAAGCGCAAGACTCGGGTTGGCCCTCTTGGTTCTCCTCCCATCTATTTCATAAAAGGAATCAATAGTAGATTTTGATTGTTTGTTTCTAAGATAGCCACCCATCTTAGTGGGAATAGTAGCATCTGTGTGGACACTATTCCCGTATAAAAAAATTGCGACTCCACTGGGGAACGACTAGATTACTTGTTAGCCTATCTATCTTTGTTTATTTTATAAACATACAGACGGAGCCTGAAGTCAAGCAAGCTAGCCTTTGAACTGCATTTGTCATAAAAATGTAAAGTAGATCAATGATAATTCAGTTAATCTCTGGGTTTTTGTTTATAAATTAAACAATAGATCCGCAAGCAATCTAATTGCCTTGAGTGGTGGCTTTAGTAACCTCTTAAATCACCCCTGTGTTTTACATACATTGATCTGTACTTATTCATCTTAAACACTTGAACTAAACTACAAACTGTGAGTAAAATCTCGTTCAAATTCTCGCACTGTAACCATCGCACCCTGCCTTCAAGGTAGCATGTATGCATCGCACTTTGCGAATGGAGCAGGTGCGCTGCATACTAGGTTTACTATGTAATAGGTGCGATGGTCAGGGAGGACTGATTTTACCCTCCGACTGTGGATTTTTCTCACTATTTTCAGTCTTATTCAAGAATTTTTTCTGTCTGTAATCAGTGTGCTTCTGTGAATACCCCCTTCTCTAGCATTATTTCGCCTCCTTAGTGCAAAGAACTCTAAACATTTTTTTATGTATTGTGCGTCGTTTTAGTTCTCTTTTGCAAAAAGTAACATAGGCGAACTGTCATCTCTAGATATGAAAGTGTCGTAGCTGTCATTTTCTATTTTAGAAAGCAATCCCATTGTTTTAAATAGTTGATTATACGGTTATTATTGCATAAGATTTGATTTAATAGTTTTAAAGTGTCGAAAAGCAATTTCCATTTCAAAATTGCAAAGTTTCTCTCTTTCTTTCACTTCGTTTTGAAAAGGAATTTTATTGAGTACAGTCACTTTAAAAGTAATTCAGTTTTGCATATAGTTTTCTTAGTGTCATTTACACATTAAGAGAGCTGAAAACCAATACATGCATGTCCATCTGCATCTTGTATGCTTGGCTTGATTTAGGATTGTGCATATTAGCGTGTGCTCTGTGCTCTGTGAAGAAAAGAGCTTGAATTTCTTCCCCTTAGTAGCTAGGATTTTCATTGCTGAAAGAAGATAAAACGTCTGTTTATCATCTTAGACTGCATTTAGGAATTATACATACATCACGTGGTTAACCTGAAAGTAAAACTGCTAATCAAGATCAACTTAAAATAAATCTCAATGAATCTAACAACGCTTTGGAACTTAACGCAACATCTATAGTTCTAGGCTAGAGACGTATTCCGACGTCGTAAAGCCTGGTAACTGTTTCTTTTAGTGCTGGTTGGGTGATTCCTCCACTCTGAGACAGCAAGTTCCAGTACGGACTTATGCTCCCACGTACCATGGCGCATATATTGGGAGACCACTATAGGCTGCATCCTTTATCCTTAGGAAGCCGAGTCTGCCGCCGTATCGATCGTAATGCACCGAACACAGCATTCGAGAAGACTGACTGTCGTACCGTAAAAAGTATTCTACAATTTTACGATTGGTTTGGTCATCCTCTTTGCCTAGATCTCCAAAGAAGTCCATTTTGCGCCTTTTCAGACTCCTTAAAGGAAAAGGTCCTCTGAGCGCTTGTCACTTCAAGCTCAATAAAAATTGAAGGTGACTAGAGTCATCTTTTATTTTTTCTCGACTCTTTAGAATTGAAAAAACAAGTTGTGTCAAAGCGTCTAAAATTCATTTAATTTTAAAAACATTTTTCCCTTTTATTTTGAGTTGATCAAGTAATCCGCAATAGTGGAATAAATTCAATGAAAACCCCATCGTTCGCGGAGACTTACAAGTCAACCATTGTTGACTCTAGAAGTGAAGCCATTCTGGACGAAGCGAACTCGTTTAACCGGATCAAAGTCCCCTAGGTTGGTTGTGGCAAGAACTCCAACATCCTTAGACACTCTGGTTACTCCGAACATTTCTGGAATCCCTGCCTCTACAGAAGAAATTCCGCAACAGTAACAGGACATTACAACTGATCCTAGTGTGACGGTTAACACTTCTATTCCTTAACCAGTTACATCTTCTTCGGCACGAGAAATATTTTACAAACCTGACAGTCTGCCTCTTCCTCCTGGATTGATTTCCATAGAAGAGATTGTGGAAGATCCTCCATCTAGCACTCCAACGCAACTTGGAGCTGGGATCACCCTATACCTTTCTTCATCAGAGAATATTCACCCGCCCTCGGAAGTTCCTGAAGAATCACTGAGGAATCTTTTGGATGGACTTAATATGTCTGAACAACCGTCAACATCAAGGAATCTGTCACTTGACACAGCAACAGCGAAAGTTCCTTCTGCTATTCTGACAATGTTCGTCGGCGTGCCATCTGTCCCAACCAGTTTTCAATCGCTGGATGGAGTCCATCTTAGGACTATTTCGACAGTATGCAATGTTCCTGCTTGGTCATCCGGAATTATATCTGGAATCTCTTACGTTGAGTCTCGACAAATTGATCTGTCACAAGGTCAATTTGGGAAAACTGGTCCCCAAAGGCAAATTATTGCTTTGAGCACTGTATTACCGTTGTATGGAGGGACATATACCCTTTCATTGTCTTCCCTAGAAGGACAACCATGTGTGAGTTCACAACAAAATTTGGGTTATGCTGGAATCACAACTAGCGGTTGGGTACCAGTCCTGTCTCAACAACCAAGAGTTGTATGCTCGATACAACAAAGTTCACCTATGGCAAATATTCCCACTACGCCGGCTATTGTAGCTGTATCGCAAGTACAAGCGTCACCAATTGTATGCCAACCTCAAGTTTCATAGGTTGCAATACAACAATCTCTTGTACCTTCGACACAACCACAATCACCCACTAGTGGAATGGCACAGGTTCAAATGGGGAACACCAACCCCCATCTTGGTCAAACAATGAGCGTTGGACAACAGTCCATGGCTTCACAACCATGGCTGGTGCAATACCAACAACTGCAATTCCAGCAAGCTTACCAAAGGATATGAGCAACAAGTCTTTGCGAGTAATGGGCAGCAGTATCAACCATATCATAATGGTTATGCACATCAACCTTACCAAATTTACCAACATCAAATGCATTATGTTGGTATGCAAAGACCGACTGCTCAAATGATTCCATCTTATCCTGGGTATGCTCAACCAAGCCTAAATCAATAGTTGCACTTCGTGGAAACTCTAGAGTTACCATATCTAAGTTGACTAACGAATGATCCAATTGCCTACGGCCCTTGGTGGCTGACGATCCCGCATAAACTTCCATCAGATATTCCTAAATTTAATGGAAATCTGGGCGAAGACCTATCGAATCATGTGATGACCTTTCATCTATGGTGTTCGTCAAACACTCTCAATGATGATTCGATTTGGCTTTGCCTCTTTCAGCACACGTTAATTGGTCCATCAACAAAGTGGTATATCGAACTACCTAGAGCTTCATT
>APFE030934624.1:255655-324302 GCA_000404065.3 Pinus taeda | reverse complement strand
TATTTAAATAATTATTAAAAGTTGTAATATTAGATTAATTAGGATAAACTAATATTTTAATGGTTAGATTTTTTTTTTTAACTCAAACGGTTATATTTTTATTGATTTGAAAATTCTTGGGTCTGATCCCAGGCAACTTCAGTTACATTACATACTTCACCCTATTGCTAATTAAATCTGCTTGCTTTTCAAGGCATATGTATAATGCTTTCGTTGTTTACAATTAGGAGTCCTTTCGTCAAAGAGCTGCCTTTATTTGCCAGCTGATCTGCTTCCCCATTTGATTTTTTTAGAATATGGTAAAACTTACAGGTATTAAAGTCTAACATGACTCTCTTCAACCTGTCCTGAATTTTGTTTAGGCTAGCATTTCTAAAAGGGTTTGCCATCTTCATGCTCTTTATTATTAGTTCTGAGTCTTCAAACACTTGGATATCTTTAGCTCCTTTGTCTCTTGCAATGTTGCATGCTTTCAGAAGCCCGAGGATCTCTGCTTGGTTGTTAGATTTCTGACCAAGTCCTTAGCTGAAGCAGTCTTTTGCAATCCCATCTATGGAGTATATGACTCCCCCTGCTCCTGCATTTCCTGGATTACCTTTGGATGCTCCGTCAAAGAAAATAGTGGTTAAATTTTGAGTCCGCCACCATAGTTGGAATTTGTCATCTTCTTCTCTTATGCGCCATACCTGGTTTGTCTTTTTTGGAAAGGAGAGCTGCTTGTGTGGATGAGGCTCTAGCGTACCAAGCCATCTTTTTTCTTCAGGCATTAACAGAGGGTCTTCTTTAAAATACTGCTGTTGAACTGCTTCCAGTAAAAAAGATTTAGCTTTTGCTGCTACTGTCAATGGAGTGTGACTTATTTCTCTAAAGATCTGCTGATTTCGAGCTAACCAAAGCTGCCAGCATACATACTTTGGGATAGCTGTCCATATTTTTTTCCAGAATGATTTGGAGGGGATGCACTGGGGATAAATTCTATTCCAGTTGGCGTATAAATCTACTACACAGGTTTGTGAAGGAATAATAATCTGA
Organism: Pinus taeda; assembly: GCA_000404065.3. Taxonomy (NCBI): domain Eukaryota; kingdom Viridiplantae; phylum Streptophyta; class Pinopsida; order Pinales; family Pinaceae; genus Pinus; species Pinus taeda. Next base: position 323,270 of record APFE030934624.1, on the reverse strand, counting down.
AAATTTTGTAATATAATGTTCCATACCTGTTTTGCAAAATTACATTCCAGAAAAAGATGTTGAGATGTTTCTAGATTGCTGTTGCAAAGTACACATCTGTGGGGTCCTGCTATATTTCTTTTTGCCAAGTTGTCACCTGTTAAAAGTTTGTTGTGAGCCAGGGTCCAGAAAAAGAAGTTTACCTTCGAAAGTGCTAAAGGATCCCATACATTCTTCCAAAAGGCCGAATTTTCTCTGCTGTTAATTGAGGTCTGCACTGCTCTATATCCTGTTGTTGTTGTGTAGATTCCGGTCTGGCCCCACCCCCATTTGTCTTTCATGGTTCTGTTGATGGGCGCTGCTTCCTCCAGCATATCTTCAAACAAAGTTTGTTGATGTGTTAACCTCTCTGGAACTCCATGCAAGTCCCATCTAGCCCAATCTCCACGTTGATCCCACTTTGACAAGTCGAAAACAGTATTAACTCCTGCCTGCTTCAGCCAGTCCCAGAGGTTAGCTATATCCTCATTGTCCCTCAAGGGATCTTTCCCCATGATTCTGTCATTCCATAAATGGGTGCGCTTGACATTGCCCGGGATCTTGTAGACATGTTTGATGAAAAACTTACTGCTCTTGCAACAAAGTTTCCATACATGCGTACTATTGACTGTATTTGCATTCTGCAGATTGCTGAGATTTTTGTTGGGACTGTATTTGGACCTCAGTATTTCGCTGATCGGATGTGCGGGTTCGTGTAACAGCTTCCAAAGGATCTTTCCTCCCAGAGCTAAATTTATGAGGGCTGGATCTCTGATTTGCAACCCTCCATCTGCCTGTGTTTTTTTTACCACATCCCATTTCACCAAATGAATTTTATTTTCATTTCCCTTTCCTCCCTGCCACAAAAAATCTCTGAGCAGTTTGGAAATTTGCTCTGTAACGTTTCTTGGAGCAAGGAGGAACGTTGCCTGGTATATTGGAAGCGCTGAGAGTGCTGCTTTAATTAAGATTACATTTCCTCCCTTCGTCAGCCAGTGACCTCCCCACACTGCGATTTTGGCTTTTATTTTCGATATTAAATCGCTCCACAGCGATCTTTTGTTTGTTCCGGATGTAATGGGGAGACCTAAATACCTGAAATTGTCCCAATTTACCTGTCCTTTGAATCCTAGGATCATGGTTATGTCTGATAGCTCCCTCTGCTCTATATTCCAGCTATAAACTTCTGTTTTATTTTCATTTATTAACGCCCTTGAGACTCTGCAGTATTTGTTGAGGGTTGCGTTTATGGATCTGGCGATTCTTGTGGTGGCTCCTGCTAATAGAATTGTATCGTCAGCAAATAATGCATGATTCTGTCCTTCTACTCCATGGAAAGGCTTAAGGCCCGGAATGTTGCCTCTTGATTTTCTTCAGCAAGTTTTCGACTTAGAGACTTCGCCATTAAGATGTACAGTGACGAGGAGAGGGGCACCCCTGTCTGATGCCCCTCTGCGTTTGGAAAAAGTTCGTGGGACGCCCGTTGACTAGCGGGGCGATCCAAGGATTCCCTATACAGGCATTAATTAGATTTATGAATTGCTGCGAAAACCCAAACGCCATCAGAACCTTGCAAATGAATGAACGATCCACTCTGTCAAATGCGGAGGCCATATCTAACTTGACCAGCATGCCTTTTTCCTTCCGCTGTTTGCTGGAATGTATAATCTCTTGGACCTGAATTACATTGTCTGTAATATTTCTGCCTTCCACGAATCCGCCTTGAGAAGGTGAGATCAATTTTTTTAGCAATGGCTTGATCCTGTTAGCGATCAATTTTGCCAAGATTTTGTATGAGGCGTTACACAACGATATCGGCCGAAACCTGGCGAATGTTTCCGGGTTGATCTCTTTGGGGATTAGCGCGAGGTATGTAGAATTTGTTCCTCCGCCTACCTTAGCCTTTTTCATAAATCTGCTTATCATTTTGTATAGATCAACTTTTATGATATGCCAGCACGCCTTATAGAAATGGACTGAAAAACCGTCGGGTCCGGGAGCCTTATCTGCATCCATGGACCAGACAACTTTAATAATTTCTTCCTCCATGGCTGGCCTGCATAGTTCTGCATTTTCTTCAGGGCTAATCAGATTTGGGATATTAGTCATGAAGTCCACAATTTCTTCATCGTTGCTGTGATTTTCTTTCCTGTATAGATTCCTGAAATAGTTTTCTGCAGCTGCCTTGATCTGATGATAATTGTTGCATACACTGCCCTCTGGAGTTTCAATCTCTGCTATGTGATTCCTGGTCAATCTCGCTCTGTATTGTCGATGGAAGTAGGATGTGTTTCTGTCTCCGGCCTTCAACCACAAGCTCATGGATTTTAAACACCAGTATTCCTCCTCCTTTCTGAAGGTGTGGTGCGCAGAACATTGAGCTTTTGTTTCTTTCTCCAATAGATATGCAGTTATATCTATGTTTTCCATCTCTGTTTGCAAATTTTGGAGTGCCTGGACTGACTCCTTTCTTTGCTCGGTAGGGGTATGCACTGGCTTTTTTATCCAATTCTTCAGCGCATATTTAGTTGTCTTTAACTTTTGCTCCCAGACATAACTGGGAGATCTCGATACTGGTTTGTCCCAGGCTGCCTTTACTGTCTCTTCGAAGCCTTCCTTCTCAATCCATAGGGGGTTGAATCGGAATGGTATGGGTCCTAAGTCTTTTTCATCTTCTAGAAGGAGTTGAATGGGTTTGTGGTCTGAGGCCAGCTTGGGCAAAAGTTTTGTTGTTATTATTTTTTTTTTCATCATTATGGAGCTTTGAACTATGAATCTGTCTAACCGAGCTGAGATGTGGTCAGTTTCCACTCTATTATTGGTCCAAGTGTAAATGCCTCTGATGGGGTTGAAGTCCAGCAGGTCCCAGCGCTGGAAGAGATCCTCCACCTGATCAAGCATGGGATCTCTGTTATTTGTCCCTCCCCTTTTTTCTTTAGATTTCATAATAATGTTTAGATCCCCTGCTATGATAATGTTGCTGGGGGCAATCTGTTCTAGATAGACTGATAGAGAGCTCCAACATTCTCTCTTTTCCTGGTAAGAGACGGGTACATAAATATTAAAAAGGGTGATATTTAGCTTACTTGCTTTGTGCATTAATTCAGTTTGGATCCAATGCTGCGTTTCCTTATGATTTTCCAGCTGAAAAAGGTCGTCATTCCAGAGTGTTGCCAGTCCTCCAGATGTACCCCTTGAGCTGACCGCTTTGCCTGCTTTTTTGTTCCACTTTGAGCTACTGATCTCTAGAAGGGCATGCCCTTCTATTTTAGTCTCTTGGAGCAAGAGTATGTCTGAGGGTTCTACTTTTATAAGATCCTTGACTGCCTCTATTTTGGAGGGGTTCCCCAGACCTCTGCAGTTCCAAGAGACGATGTTCATTATTTACTTGAAGGGGTGGGCCCTCCCTTGGAGGACCTTGGTCTGGTGTTTCGCCCAATAGTCATTTCTATGGTGGCTTGGCTTCCTTGCGTTTTAAGTCTCTCTGCCTCCTCCTCCCTTTTTTCTTTGTGGGATTACCTTCCTGCTTTTTTCGTTTGGCGCTCATAAAATTCGTCCTCTGAGGAGCTAGAACTTTCAATTGGTTTTTTCTTTATTATCTCTGCATATGTAGGGTTCAATGGGCTGCCCTGATTAATCTCCCTCTGTATTACTTCCTCTACCTCCTTGTTTGGAATAGAAGTATCCTCTTGTTCTTCATTCTTCTGACTTAGGATAGCTTGATTGGCCTGATCCTTATCCGCATCTTTAGGATTTACTTCTGTTTCTTGATTGGCTTTACTGGTGCTGGGAACTTCTTCCGTGGAGCCTTTACCATTTCCTTTTTTTTTGGAGGATGCATTCTTCTGTACAAGGGTCCATTGTTCCCCATTCTGTTTTTCTACTTGCTCCTCTGCTCTCTTTTTGCAGTTCTTTGCAAATTGGCCATGGCTGTGACAATGTCTGCATTTAAAGGGCAACTGTTCGTAATCCAACTCCTGAACGTACGACCACCCAGCTACTGTGAGCTTGATAGCTTCCGGTAACCCTTCCTCTAAGTCCACTTCTACGCAAATGCGTGCACATGAGTACTGGTCTTTCCTCGCTGCCTGATCTATATATTTTCCCAGGGCGTTACCTATGATTTGAAAAGATTTTTGATTCCAGCAATGCAATGGTAAATGAGGTAGTCTGACCCAAACCGGGACTGCTGAAGGGATGTCCTGAGTGGGGTCAAAATCTGGTGCCCATTTATTCAAGTATAGGCCCTGTGGCCCCATAAAATACGGTCCATTTCTAAATATCAAGCCTTTATCATCTGGGTTTTCAAAGACAAACACGAAGAAACCCTTACCTACGAAATAGCTCTTGACTCCTTCTTTGATCAGGGGCTTCTAATTCCTTTGTGTCCAATCCTCTACCGACTTAGGTGATGGCCAGAGGCCTGTGAACTGACCTATGAGGCCTCTTTCCGTGAGATTCATTGCAGCTTTGCAAGTTTCTTGTTCAGGTAAAGCTACTGAAGGGATCGAATCCAGCTTTTTCACAAACTTCTTCTGCATTCCTAAGGGCGGACGCTTTGTTCCAGCTGCAATCATTGAGCGAAAGGCCATCACCTCCGGTGGTGCTCGAGGGGGATCCGGATCCCCGCTGCCCTCCATTGGATCGGCAGGGGGACGCGAGGGGCGTGAAGGTCGCAGAGCGCAAGGGTTGGGGCAGACTGCTGCAGGCAGAGCAGCAGGCGCGCACGTTAAAGCGACTAGTTTTAACGAAAGCGAGCATCCTCCTAAGTTTTACACCTATTATTGTCAATTATCCAATTTTTAACCATAAGCATCTTATCACAATTTTAGTGACCAGTTTTAAAACACTAACAGTTTCAGTGTCAGTAATGATATTTAAACATAATTTTAAAATTTCTTACAATTTTAGTGTCAACGTCAAGTTGTAATAAAACAGGGTTAAATCGTTAATAGATAGAATATCATCATTATTGTAAATTTTAAAAATAAAATTGTGCTAACACTTAGCATAATATCGCATATTTGTAAAATGGTCAGTTAAACTCAAACAACTGAAGCATCAGTGCCGAGGAAAATTCAATTTTTTTTTTTGTGTCCAATAATGCGCTGATGGGGCACACATCAGCAAATGAATTAAAATTTGTCAAGCAAGCGTTGATAAATCGGGTGGTGATATGGTGTGATGGATGTTTGTGTTCCACCACCGAAAGGTGATGTTTGGTTAAAGGGTCATGATTGCATAGTGAGATTTTTTGTAATCATATGTCATTTTCGTTATACGGTTTTCAAGTTGCTACGTTATGGAATAATTTGCTACAAATGGTAAAATCAGTATGACATATGGTTAACATGTTATATGTTTTACGCTAAGAGAAAACAAGTTGTTAGTATCTTGAATGTTCAGGATCGAATCCCTCTTCTGGTTCTGGTGTTAACGTTTGACAGTGAAAGCTATGGGAAGGGGTGGAAAATTACAAAAAGGAGAACCAAAAGCACCCAACCTGCTTGAGATCTATCTATAAATTCGACAATGTTTTCAAGGAGCAATGTGGTAGTAGTTCTTCTCTCAATGTACAAGTTATCACGATGGAGTTTCTAGAGCTTTCATGAATGGTTTCGATGGTTAGCAGGTTAGTGTTGGGGGGATTTCATTTCCTGTCACTGAGGAGTTAATTGCAGAAGTCACAGGCCTACCTACAGATGGAGAAAGATCCTTCAAGAGCCATGTTTTAGCTAGAATCGATGTGCCATTTTTTTTTAAGGATGAATTTAAGGAAAGAAGTTGGTATTCACGAGTTCATAGGTACTAGTTGAAGGACGAGTGGCACTATCTCTTTGTGGATTACCTAATCTTAATTCACATGTGAAGGCCTCTACATTCGGGTAAATATCTACCATTCATGGTTCTTAGCTCACATAGCATGTCATTTAAGGATGAACACTCCATATTTTCTATTAGAAAGTCTGAAGCATATGTCTGCTAGGGCTAGGGAAAGACCAAATGCATTTACCTATTTCATCTATCATAAAGGTCTAATTAAAATATTAATTGAAAGCCAATTGAGAAAGATGGGGAATGGGAACATTTTATATTTGGAGGAGGGTTTGAGCCTAAAAATGTAAAACCAAAAAGGGGTAGAAAGAAAGTTAAGCAACCCCAAGACCTAGAATAGGGGACTTCATCTGTGAAGATAAGGAGTCAACAAAAACAAGAACCAATTCCTTTGTTAGTTCCTGAATTACCCAAGGTATATACCAGAAGGAGTGATAGGCTAAGAAAAACAAAGGATGCCCCTTCTCTCACTGTACCCCTACCTGTAGAAATAAAAGTCAGCAAACAAACAGAGAAGGGCAAGGGAAAAATGATTGAGTGTGAAAAAGAGCAGACACTAGTTGAGAAAGAACCCACCTTATAAGATATGTTCAAAAGTGGAAAAAGACCACACACAAGACTGTGGAATAAGCTGAGGTTGAACATCAAACTGAAGTAGAACCCTGGGTCGGCAAAAGAAGTCATAAATATAGACAAAACCCCTCAAAAAGGCTTAATCATACACATAGAGGAGTCCACAAGCTCAAAGAAATCCAAGAAGACCAAAGGTTCAAACAAAGGGGGTGTTATAGAGGCCTAGAGGATTAAAAAACCAAGAAAGACTAATGTAGACATTCTACTGGAGGCAGTTAACACACTCAACTAGTTATTTTCACAGCTCAATTTTGATTACCAACGTTCCAAATGGAATTTTGACTGAAGCACTGATAACTAGCATGTCAGGGATTTTGCAAGGTTAAGTTTTTATAAGTGTTGGCAGCTTCAGTGTCAACGCAATTTTGCAATCGATTTATATAAAGCATTGAAAACCATATTGTCAACAATCTTGGTCCTTATCTGGTTTTGAAAGAGTAATAGTGAATTGGTCTGCGATGGCAAATCAAAAGATACTAGAAGGAGGAACAACATAACATATGCCATTTTAGCATGGGGATGAGGCACAAATTCCAGAAAATCAGGCAGAATATCAGTCAATAGTTTTGATGCCACTATTTTAGAAATTTGTTTATCTTTAGATACATAATTTTTTGAATTTATGTAGTACATTTGTGTGTTCAAAATACACCCTTTTTATTTAGCAATTTTTAATTAAGTATGTGCAAGAACCCTGTTTTTTATCTTGTAATTTTCCTATAAGGATAGGCTCTTTAGAATGAAGAAGGGTTGGTTTTTTGTTAGAATACTTATTGTACTCTGTTGGTTTTTTTCCTAATTCTGCAATAGAGATTCTTGTGTTGGGAAATTTGGAATTGTTTCTATTTTCTTTTCTATGTTGTCGTATGTATGTTCTTCTATTATTGATGAAAGTAAATGAACATAACTCATATTTATTATGCTCAGTTTATATGTTCATTCATCCATAGATTTTATGATCTATGCTTTGTAGAACTCATCTTTGTGATGTTCTTATAAGTATCTCGTTGCCCTCCTATTTTGCATTCCATCTCAAAAAATTTAAAATCTCGAAGTTTCTCAGCTACCCTGTCTGTATGAATGTTTTAATTTGATTTCTTGATTAAGACAAATATTTGACTCCATGCCCAATGGCATTCTATCAAACCCTACCACAATTTTGAAACCTTGTTACAACAAACCTAGTCATTGTTTTAGGTACATAACCAGACATATTTGATTGATTTATAAAAGGGATACCCCTTCGAATTGAAAGGGCTAGATTTCAATTCAAAAGATTGGTTAGACGTTACCTTAGATTTTTGTCCCACAGCTAGGGCTTTCTCTAAGAGGTAACACAACAAATCACAACATTAACCATATAAGGTTGAACACATGAACACAAAAGATATATAACTGGGAGAAAATCAATTTCAACTTTTCTTAATATATAAATAGTAAAATCAAGTTTATCAACTCCAACTGAAACTTTCATAGGAACCAACCTACGTGAGACACTAATCCCCCAGTTAAGTACTAACTCAGTGAATTTGTAGGCACCAACTCATAGGGGACACCAATCCCCTAGCTTAGAACCAACTCAACAAAATTCGCGGGCACCAACCCATAAGAAATTCCAATTTCCAACTAAGTACCAATTGAGATCCAAGTTGTGCTTTGGGTTTGTCTTTAATCTTTTGGTCTTCAACAATTCCTTTTATCTTAATTGTTTGTCATTTTTCCACGCAAATTTTCAAATATTCACTCTCAAATCTGACTATTGCCACCTAGCTTGCACTATAATTTTCTTCTTATTTAGATGTTCTCAGCCCATCTTGGTCTATACTTTGTTGGTCATAGGTCTGTAACCGGGAATCCTTGTATTTGTCACTACCACCATCACTCATCTTGCTACACCTTGGTCTCTGCAATTTGGACTACTTCTATTACAAGTTAGTCGCATAGTCAAAAGCCTTCATCTATCAAACCAATTTTCTACCCTTTTTTTCATGTATTGTCATTGTTGTGCACTTACTATTCTTTGTCTACTTTTCAACTTACATGTGTTGCACATTTCTCATCTTTACCAATGTGTTATCCAACTCTCGGGTCTTTCCTTATTTACACAAGTTATGTCTGCATCACTTCCCTTGAACATCATCACTGAAGATACGAGATCACTCTCCAACTATCACTTGCACTCCTTTGATTCAACCTTCTCCAGGTTTTGTTTCCCACTATTGAAATATACAAAAAGTACCACTTAATACTAGATCAAAACAAGCTCCCTAGTCTTCCCTCAACTGTGGAATCATACCAAAACCACATAGTTAAATAATTCTTTGCCATAGACTCGCACCAAAGTCACAAAATTGATTTAACCATGGACTCACACTAAAGCCACAAGATTGATCGTTCACTCACACCAAAGCCTCAAAGTTAATTACTTCTTAATCGTAGACTCGTTCACATCACTTAATCTCTTTTGTAGATTTGTTCAAAGCATTGTATACCCATTCACCTCTTATGTATACTTATTCAAATCACCATATATATCTTCGTTCAAGATCAATAAGTTGATTCTCCTCTAGTTTATGAATTAACTTTCCCATTTATACTATCCGAGAGGTCTCTTTGGGTCCAACCTATGCATTTAAATAGAGGCAACTTGAAAACTAATTTATTTTATTTTATTTCAAGACTATCTTTGAAGGTTTACCTATGTACTAGGGCTAGATTCAGACATCCATCTTCAACACTTGATATTTCTTCAATAGTGAAGAACTATGAGGCATGTTACCTACCGCAGGAAAGGTATCGACAAGAACAATGAGATGGTGTAATCCATTATTGTATTTGCCTTGATTTTGTCCACCAAAATATTTATTCACTTCAAGGGTTGCTATTGGATTTCATTTGAACATTGAGGGTGTTATCTCTTAGAGGAAACCCGATTGTGGGAAAACCTCTAAGGTAACCTCAAACCTCTTTGAGGTTGAAATTTGCCCCTTCAACCTATAGAGGGCTCTCTCCCTAAAAACTCGACTACTCTAGGTCATTGTAGTAGTAGGTTTTGCAATTAATTTATGTAGCTAGATTTATTTTGTAGGATAAAATTTGGTTGGGTTGTATATAAAACACACTATTGGATACGGAGTCCAGTTTTATCAAATGATGCTACATATCTAATGAGCATGACACAAAAATCAGGGTAGCAATAACTCCTTTGACAATTTGAGAAATTTAGAAAAAGAAGACTAAAAAGAAAATAGAATTATGGCTGGCATGAGAAACAAGTACTAATGACTCATAAATACGAGAAAGGAGCATGAATGAATCCCAATCTCAGATACTAAAATTTTACAGACATGAAGAAGATGTTTCATAAACAAATAAATAACGGACAGCGAACTACAACATGTGAATTTTCTGCAAATGGTCATCAAACTGTAATATATTTAAGATATGCTCAAATACACAAAATGTTAATGTTTTTACAATAAAAGCCAACATTTATCCCTTCTCTAGAAATTGTCTTTATAGACATTACATCAACTCATCACAATATTATATTCTCAATCTTAATAACAATAGTCCAAAAATATCAAAATATTCTAAGTTCATGCATATGGAAACAAATATCTTTAATTACATAAAAAAATTTCTAAAAATAAAATGTCTATTGGAATATATGCTAACATATAGGCAAAGAAAGTATATTTAGAATGCCTTCCTCCAAAATAGAAACATGTCCCTAACTGATAGAAGTGAATCCTTGTTGCCAAATAGGTTCAATCTTTCACCCAAACTATTTTTTGTTATCATTCTTTTCCCTCAGACTTCCTAGTGAAATTTGTTGATATTGTCACTGTCAGCTCCTTTGTTTTTCTGAATTGAAGCTTTCGACTGTCATCATTTCCTTTTCGCCTGTTGTTAGAATTCGTTGGTAGTGGGAATGTCAAAATTTTCACTTGTCAAAATTTCACTGACGATGGAGATGTCAACGCTCCTTCTCAAAATTTCTAACAACAGAGATGTCAACACCCCTTGATTCTTTCAAAATTGCTGCCAGACTAAATGTCAGATCATCCCTGCTCTAATGTTTATAAAAATGTTGTTAAGCATACTATCAGTGATAAAGGAAAAAGCATTATTTCTTAAGTTCATAACAAAAAAATTCAAAATGACCCCAAGCCTCCTAGCTAAGGGTGATGGCTACTTTAAGAAGCACATCCACATTCTCTAACCTCTGTTTCTTGCTTTGTCTCGTCTCCATAGGACCTTTTCTTATAGTTCATTTGTCTCTGCTCTTCTTATAGCCTGCAATCTTCTTTTTTTTGATGATAAGGTCCTTCAATGGCAAATTATCCACATCAATCACCTCCTTGGCCAATTCTAGGATGTTTCTCAGTTTAGTTTTAAACCTTATTTTTTTTGTTGGCCTTGTGTGGGGTCTTTTGCCTCCTTTAAAAGTTTCAAATAGTGTTTCCTCGACTTAGGTCTCAACTTCGACCTCCTTGCCTTTAATAATTTCTAGTGTATTTGTGTCTGTGTGGAAGGCTTCAACAGGTGAACTCACAACCTGGGTAGAACTGATAAAAGAAGGTAAGTTTACAAGAGATGCATGGCCTAGTTTACTAAGCTTGACACTCTTTCTTTGGTAGATTTTGGGGATTTTAGGGCCAGAGGATGTAGAAGGAACCTCTATGTCTTTATGGATAGGAGTTGGTTCAATAGGGGTTGTTTCTTGAGTCTTTCTCCCTTTTTTAATAGTCTTTGGCCTTCCTCTTTGATTTTTAGGGGGGTTGAGGTTGAAAACCTCCCCAAAATAGGAAGTGGCTCCAAGTTCTTCCTGCCTTGGGCAATTGGTTTTCAATCAGCATCTTAATGAGGGCTTTATGGTATACAAAATGAGTAGAAGGGCTGGTTCTAGCTCTGAAACAAGCTACCATATGCCTGAGACTCTCCAATAAATAGAAATAGATGTTCATCCTAACCTAACCAGCCAAATGTGCAAGAAAATGGAAATAATAGAGGTTTACCTGGTTGAATCTTCCTTTTCATGTGAAGTACTACTGAGAAATGTGAAGCAAGCCACGCCATTTGTCTTGTATCTAGCCCCTCTAAACCTCGGTTCTCTAATTATAAATATTGAATTCTTCCTCTAGAAAGAAGCGCACATTGACCCCTGCCAACACATGGCTTCTGAAAACTCATTCTCCATTTGCTGGCAAGGTTGTGGCCTCTCAGATTAACTACTCTGAAACAAGGAAGGAGAGACCACCAACTTCCACTCGGCTCCCATCAAAATTTTGAGCGAATGAACGAGTCACAACATCGTGGTAATCAATGTAGCGGTGGAAAAACTTAATCTAACCGCCCTACTGAAACTATTGTTGGATATTGGGATATATGTCCAAGAATTCGGTGTTTTGGGCTTAGCCCGATTAGCTTTTCCACCTTTCCCCGTCGCAATCTTTAGTTGGAAACTAAAAATCCCAGGATTTGATCTTGTATCCTTGCGAGAGAAACTGGATGATATATTTCCAGTCGTTACCAAATAAACAACAAAGTCACAAAAAGTTACAAATGGAAAGACGAATTTAAAAAATGCAATGAGTTTAACAACGGAGAAGGGAAATCGTTACAATTTGGAGAAAACACGTTTTAAACCATGATTATTCAACAAACCATACACTGATGGCGGTGGAAAAATCTATTATTTAACCTCACACTTTCCTATGGCATGCTTGCAGACCTCCTCATTGATGCTGATGTGGTCAGTGTAATTCTAAATTTTAAATTTGAAAGATGTTTTTGGTGCTGACAGTCGGCTTGTCTATTTTATCGGAAACATTGATAAGCTCATTGTAAGTGAATTTCTTCAGAAAACATTATCAGAACACTTAAAACGCCAATAGCCCCACTATCAATAATTCCCCTATTTATTACAACTAAAATGACGACACTAAAACTGTCAACATTTTCTGAAGAAAAACAATTTAAAAATCGAGTTAATATGATAACAGAGGGCTTCAATTCCTTTTGAACCACATAAGTTGGACTAAGGGCTTATCTTTCTTTGACATCAATTGCAAGCCTTTAAATTTGGTTGACATCAATGACAAACCTTGCAACAATATTTTCCATGCTTGACCATTTCTTTGACATCAATGACAACACCTTGATGATCTCCCCCTTTTTCATTGATGGAAACACACATCATCATTCCATTTGTTGATAATGCTCCCCTTATATTCATGCTTCTTCTCTTTCTCTCCATCTTTGACATCAGTGGCAAAGGGAAACTTTCGCTGACACAATTTCTTCTCTTAATTGTATTTTCACAACACCTCTTGACATGTGCTCCCTTGATCCGAGTTGACTCAACTCCCAGATTTAACCAAGATCTTTTACTTCTGTGATGTTGTTAGAATTGCATTTTAAAAGAGAATAAAGGAACATATATGCATGTTGTAAAGAACAAGGAACATGACAAGAATCAACAACATAAGACACAAGACGTTGATAATGGAGTTCGTCCAAGAGGGACTATGTCTCCGGGCCCTAGTGTCAATATGGTGTAGGCCACCGCATTAAGTGATGGAAAGAGTGATGATGTACATGCATGTGTTTTCTATATCATACAAGGAATATGCCCTCACGCAAGAGTGGCTCCAAGAGATGTTCCGCTACAGGAACTCTCATTCAAAAAGGACTCCTATTAGCATGACATAATTTCACGTATGTTAATAATGAGCATCCCACCAACATGGCATCAAAGGGATCTCAATTCAAACATACATGGTGACACATGAGTATCCTGTCAACATGACGACAAAGCGATCTCAATCAAAACATGACAATAAGTACATCTCACATCAAGAACAAAACAAGATCCCACATCAAACATCAAACAGGGATCTATATAACACATTGAATCTTAAGCAAAGAGATAAAGAAGTACATGATCACCCTGCATATACCTCACATCAAGGAGTTATCTGAAGAAAAGGATGATAAAATGTTGGATCTAGCTGCACCATCAATATCGTGGTGTCAAATCTCATGGAAATCATTGCGCGCACATTGAATGTTAGCACCTGCACTCCACTTTGAAAAGTGGTCAAAAATGGAATGATCAAATGGAAAATCTGATTACACCATCAGATTCATGGCATCGAATAGTGTAGAATCGACTATCAAATTTTTGAAGTTTGACAAAGTGAGAATCTGGGGCTATAAGAATATTTTAGATTCCCCCTAGATTCCTCAAAGATTCCCTTATTCGGGTCATCTGAAGATCTATTGATCAGATCAAAAATATTTCTATGCCATCAGGTTCGTGTCGTCGAGAGGTGTAGGATCGACATAAAATTTGTCCAATTTGGACACTGGAAAAATTTCGCCCTCCTAAAAGTTAGGCTCAATCATGGTTTCACCTGCCTCTTTTCCAGGCTCATGGTTCCATCTACAAATTAATTAAAAAAAATATCTTGGACTCTGTGCCACATTCTGACTCTGTTCTTGCGCACTAAGAAAAATGATTTTAAATAAAAACCCGTCAACAGATTTTCCAAAGGAAGACGTTTGGTGTAGTGGTAAGAAAGGCAAGTAGTTGAGGAGAGGTCGGGGGATCAAATCCCGACCACTCTAAAAAATACACACATATATTTTTTAAACAAGGTTAATTATGTTAATTAGGCTGGTTGTTGTATTCAATGGGTGGAGTTTGGTAGTGTTGATGTGGATGCCCAAGCGGTGGGCCGACCATTCCATCCAGGTGGGTTCAAACCCCACTGCCCACGATTTGAATTGGGACATGTGTTATAACAGGGGGGCATCCGGTGGACCCGACCACCCCAACATATTTGTTCTATATATAATATTTGGATCGGGTGGTTGGAGGGTTCGACGGGGTCATGGCCACCAACCCATATTTAATTTTAAAAACTAATTTTAATGCGTATAGTTCGGTCCGATGGAGGTGGAAAGGGTCATGGCCCACGACCTTTTTTTTTAAATAATAATAGTCATTTTTTATATTTCCCAAATTTGATCATAGGAGGCAATTTAATGAGGCCACAATAACGCTTGGAAGTTGGCCGGAATCTGGTGGTTGGATTTCTCCAAAATTGTGCCTTCCTTAAGCCTGCTAAGTCACATGGTCAACCTTGAATTTTGATTGCCTCTAACTTTCGTATACGAGCTCGGCTTGATGAACCGTTCACACCGTTGCAATCAGGACGACATGATCTACGCTTTAATCCTGGTTCAACAACATTTTGATCACTTTTATTTTTTACCCTTTCTAAGTCCTCTTGGACTTATGCTTGTGTATGGAGCCACCTGGATCAATCCTCCCCACTGAAGAGATTTTGGTCCTCCAAAAGCATGAAAATAATTTTCCAATTCTTAGTATCTTATATGTGCTTACAAGTATCTGATATGTCACCCTTCCTTCTCCTTCACCTTTGTCCTTCGGAGCCATAAGTGATGAGCTGATTCCTGCAACCTCTGCAAACCTATAGTACATTGTTTTGCAAATTACATGCTTGACTTACATGACCAACTAATGACCCAAGCATCCCATACTTGCCATGAGTTTATAACATGTACTCGGTGGTCAAGTTTACATCAAAATGGAAATAATATCCCAGCTATGAAAACAAGGCCAAAAGATCATTGTTGCATCAACAAGTGATGGAAAACACATCATCCCTGCAACAAATGATTTACAAAATTAAGGCCAAATACTATTTTTTCTTTGACAAGTGACGGAAAACACATCATCACCTTCACAGTTCAAAATGCATCACAAAATAAGACCAGACATCATTGTTGCTTAACAAGTGATGGAAAACACATAATCACTTTTACATTTTAAAAAGAAACAAATGATTTACAAAAGCATGACCATGACAAGCTAACATATCTAGAAACCATTTTTCACTTATCAATGTGAATGGTTCATCCCCCTATGGTGGTTTTGCTTGTCGAACGATTTTCTCAACTAGTTCATACTCCAACGCTTTGTCTTTAAGGCACTGCCCTGGATGGAGCCTCCAACAGGTGGCTCTTTGATGACCACCTTTGTCACAATGACTACAATAGATCTTCTTCCTCCAGATCTACTTTACCTTCTTCTTTGCCTAATGTTGAGAGGGTCTTTCACGCCTCATCCTTTTTTGTGTTGCTATTCTTTTCCAACACTTAGTAAATGTATGGTAATGTAATCCACAAAAGGTACATGTTCTTCGATGCCATGTTTTATGTTCATCATTAACAACATGATTATAATCGAAATGAACATTTGAATATCGAGACTGGTTATGCCTTTCCTTTCCATCTCTGGTGTCATTATGGCGATGATAGCTTGCTTCAACTCTTTCCTTGCAATGGGCACTACCATGTGATGATGGTGATGTGTTCCCATCATTCTCTTCCCTTGACGATTCCAACAATGTCTTCGAAGCATCTGACACCTTCGAGCATTCTCCCTTGGTGTATCTCAAGCCTGCAAATTGAGATCTCTGCACAACCTCTGTTATATACCTAGGGGGGATAATATGGTGTACAAAGGGAGGTACCCAAGGTAATAATGTAATAATGGGATGGGCCATAGTAATAAATAAGGTGGTTAACCCATATCATGTAAGGGACCACAAGTAGTTAGTAATAATGTAATGTGCCCATGGTATTAGTCGATGGTATGAGGGAACCATGGTAATGATCCATGGTATTGTATGTATGAGGCCTATATAGAGGCTAGAGACTCCACATCAAGTAATTGTGTCAAAAATTATTGTATGAACAGGCATATGGCTTGTGGAGTGTTCTCCTTTCTTAAGGAGTGAATGTATGGTGTTTCCCTACCTTAAGGGTTTGATCATAAAGAGTCATTTCATATTATTCTGGGTTTATTTGCATTATCTTATATTTTCTTATCCGATCTATATTATTTTCGGGTTAGATCTATAACGAGTGGTATCAGAGCTATAACAATATCATACCCCTTTTCCTGAGTCTGTCTTGCTGCTTTTTCCTCAAACCAACATATACACGACTATGTAGCTTCGAACTCACGTATATACATGACTTGTCTTCATGAAAATTGTGTATGGGATTTAGAACACTAAAGTTTCACACTTTCGGCTCCCCCTGAGTCTGTTATGTCTATACACTATGCTATGCGACATCTTTTTGAATGTACTTCCTTCTTCTTCCATATCTTCGAGTGTGATGATGTTTTCTCCTTTTGGTATTGTGCTCGAAATTTTCTCCTACATTCCTTTGCTATATGTCCAAACTTGTTACATGCATAACATCTTACATGTTTTATATTCCTTCTATAGAAGTCAATGGCTTTGTGACCAAAGATATTGCAAGAAAAATAATATCCCTTGATGTACCTGGAAGATGATGATGTTTTTGTGTGATGGCTATTAACTTGAACCATTCTACTTCTGCATCTTGCTGCAACATGTCCAAAATTATGACATATAAAAAATTCAACATTATTCATAAGAGGAAAGAACTGATTATCACTTCCATAGTTAGGAGTAAATGATTTTCTTTGAAGACTCTCTTTCCTTGGTTGTTGATGGGGTTGACCTCTTATCTTCTTGTTGAGCATTTCAGATTTTGCACTAGAGTTTTTTGCTTCAGTTTGTGAGCTAGATTCTCCTTTAACAATTTCATGAAAACCAAGACCATATTTGATGGTATGAGACCTTTGACTACTAAGAATATCATCCAAAATCTTAGTACTGTCTTGAAATCGTAACAGTTTATCCTTTTCTTCTAATTTACCTTTTAACATATCTACCTCAACTTGATATTGCTCTTCCTTTTCTAGATATTGCTTCTTCAAGATTTCTTCAGCCTTTCTTCCTTCTTCCACTTGTTTCCTTAATTTGATAATCTCATTTTCTTGTTCTTCATCTACTTGAGGTAGTCCTTCATTTTGCTTATTTGATTTTTCAAGATCTTCTTTTAGAGAGAGGATCTTAGCTTCAAGACTGTTGAGCCCCAAACTTGCATCTTTCCTACACATTTTTCTAGATTCTTTCCATTTACCTGAACCTCCTAAGCTGTCAATATCATTGCATATTAGTTATAAAAGAGAATTTAAAGTGGTTTCTTGACAATGTCTTTGTGTTACTGTTTGAACTAGATTTTTGCTTATGAGCTACGAAATCTTGTCACTTTCCGCAGCTGGTTCAAATTTCCGTAGTTGTTTTTGTTAAAGTCTACATTGCAGGTGTCATCAGGCTAATTGAGCCACATGGGCAAGTTAGAAATGGCCTAGACATGGGTCAGGTCCCATTTGTCCAGCTGGATTCGTCAAAGGAGGCCGTAGTCAATGGTGGTCAAGCGGTGGTCAAACAGGAGAAGTCCTACAGCAATAGGACTCTGTTTCAGGCACGTAAAGATTTTTGTGACCATTTCTAGATCTTTGGAGGCACGCTGACACTTGTAGGCTGACCACGATGTGGATCCAACAGTTGTTTTTAATAAGATTGCCTAATCTCAACGACCATGCTGCTAAATCCGTGGACATTGTTCTTCACGTGTCCTTTGTTCACGTAGCTTTCCAAAAAGACAATTATGAAACCTTTGTTATAAATACCGCGTTCTGATACGCATAGTAACTAGCTTTTGATATGTAATTTTTGCTGTTAAGAACCACTGTGTCGTGACACTAGCTTATTGATGTAACTCTGTTTTGAGATATATATATAAGAAGGCTCTGTTCTCCATGTTTGCATAAACATGATTTTGAATTGATCATCTGTTGGCGGAGGTTGCAGAGGGCCCCTGCACACCAAGGTTTCATTCTCCTTGTTGTTGTATAGTCCTTATGCATCATTTCTTTATTCTCACTGCATACGTTTACAGTTGTTCATTTGTATATATATATTTTTAACATTTTACTATTGTTCATGATTTTACAAGTCTCGTTTAACGATGATCAGTGTGTGCAGGTTTCAAGATAGGGTAGTGTTGTGGCCACCAACAACCCCCCTTCTTATTTAGTGTTATTACTAATTCTAAATAAGTGGGGACCCTTAGTCAAAAATTAAAAAAAATCAATTAGTGATTGCAATTCCTTTTTTAATAAAACTTACCATAATAAACTTAAGAGTTTATCCTTATAAAATCCAAAAAGCTTAAATTTCATGATGAGGAAAAATAAAATCACTCCTAAACAAATATCGCATCACATGCCTTAAAACACACTTACGATGGAAAACCACAAAAACACCAATATGCAATGTCGCATATCGCAAAATCACATTTCGCATAAAATGCACCAACATGAAACAACATTGCGATATTGCGATATTGCGACATTGCGATATTGCGATCAAACGACATTGCGATAAAGCGCTAAAGTGACCTTGCGATAGAGTAGCATAATGATATTGCGATAATGAGATGCAGCGATCTGCGATGTTGCGAAGCAATACGCGAGATTGCCCCATCGCAAAATCATTTGGCTCACTATTCAAAAAATCTTTTTTCCATAAAACGAAATCTGGTTATGCGCTTTACTGCTAATTAATGAAGTAGTTGCTGGTTGTTAAGGAAATATGGTTTTGTGTTTATCGAAGAGCCAATTCACGTAAGGTGATATACTTTTGCATGTCTTCGGCATTTAAAGCTTTCCCATCACTGTTTCTTATCATTACTCTCACCTCACTTGTAAACTGCAAGAACGAAGAACAAAAGGTTATACAAAGCAGTATACAGGAAACTATGGGGAAGAAAGGTAAGGCTCCGATGTCTGAAGATAAAGAAATGGCGCCCTTGTACACAAACACTGCATTCAAAAGAGACGTGGGTATTTCCACTTGGGAAAACATGTATAAGCCACTTGAGGAAGAGAATCCTAAGGTAATAGTGTTTACGACTACTACAGGTTCACAAGGTTCTTTTGAGGCATCAATTGCAGATCTAGCTTGTTCATTCCTACACCGGCTAGCGGCGAGAATTCCCCCTACATAGATATGGTTAAATGGGTACGGAGCAATGCTGACATAAAAAAATAGACAGTTTGAGACTCAGGGTCAAGAACTTAAGGAATCATTATTTTCACAAAATTTCAAATTTATATCTGCTAAAAGAAAGCACGCAAGAGGAGAAAATCACACCAAGGAAGCCCGGATCAAGAAACGGAGGCAGTTTCTGATGCGCGATTATTGCCATCACTGGGTAAAACTTCTCAAAATGGAAAGCTTCTAATTATTCAGCTACCTGTATGCTCCAAAAATTCGGAAAAAGTATGTTAAAGATAAAAGGTAAAACGTGAATCCAAAAATCAGTGGTAATGGTCAGAAATATCCTCAAAGTATTTAGTGAAACCACACAGCCAGTATATGATTCTCCAAAAGCATGAACAATTATGCCAAAGAGATGGCACTAGCTCTTGCTAATTCTGTTTTTGCAGCACACTTAAAGGCTGAAGTCGGCCAACTGACTCTTCTCAAGAAAATGATGAATGCATGCTTGCGATGTTAAGGAGCAGATACATAAATAATTAGATATTAGATTTAATTTTAGAAATAGTTTTGCTTTATTTTTGCCTAGAGAAAGGATGGTCATTTAAACCGTATCCTATATTTTTGTAAATAAGTTATTTTTAGATGTATTCGGTAGTATTTAAATCATTCTCATGCATTTAGAGAAGGGTCCAGAAATTTATCAAAAACTTGTCTTCAAAACATGCACTTTTGCACCCTCTGAGGAGGTTTTGATGAATGAATGGAACAAGATTTATTGATTTTTGCTTTTGATATCTTCTACTGATGTTGCACTTCTGTACTCTTAGTGGATGTTGGATTAACAAGATATAAATCATTATCGCTTGAAGCTCATGAGTAGAACTAGTTATAAATGGTACTTCTATCTCTTAATTGTTTCTATATTTTGTGTTAAAGTGATATTCAAGTTCAGTTGTTTATATATTAATGTGTGAATGCCAGAGTTATCAGTTGGCACTTTTGTACGGTGATAGCTATTTATTTGTGCTTAATATATAAGTAACTTAATGTGTGATATGTTTTTCACAATTGTTTCGTCTAACTTTTTATGAGAAGTGGTTCATCTATATTGAATTCTTTTCTTATAACAGTTGAATGATTTTTATTACCGATTGTTATTTGAAATCATTTTAGATCGCACAGAAGAAAGATTACATCCCGGGTTAGTATAGACTTAGATATTTCTGTTCTCTTAGAATACAATTGCATGTCGTTAGATTAGAATTAGAATTATAGCATATTAATTAGGAACTGTTAGATCAGAAATATCAAATTCTACACATACACACTCATAAATTGGGAAACTAGTCCCATATCCCCAATCGGACCCACCACACCAAACGGAAAAGGAGTTTCCAACCAAGGTCCGGATCGGGTGGGTATCCCCCTTGTTGTAGACCTGATTTTTGGGGCTTCAACATATTTGGAGCTAGAAGGAGGGCCTAGAACTATGAATGGAAAGTAAGCCCAAATCTAAATACCATTCTGAGAGTAAATCACCCTCACCAACCCCCCGACTTCTCCATTGCATTTAGAATCTTTAAATCCACAACCAGAAGTAGTAAGATCAACAGCCGATGCTACAAACCCTAACATTTCAGAACAATCTACTATTGAACCTCTTAAATTTGAATCTCTGATTCACAAATTTCAGCGATTTTCTATATCTCCTCCAAGATCTGATAAATCTCAAGGCAACGTGACTTCGTAATATAACCCTGCTCATCTTTTGATCAGATTAAAGAGCGAAAAGTTTGGTGTTCATCCAACTGAGTTACCTCTACCCACTAGGAAGAGAGCAAGGAAGTCATCTAAAGGGTCCGATAATGAGACTCTTTCATCATTATCATCTATCTCAAATTCCTCACCACGAAGTCAACCATCCACTCCTCCACTTCAGATCATTGTCCACCAGCCTACTGGTACTTCTACATCTCCTTCTCAATCATCCAGAGTCATTATATCCTCATCTTCTCAACCTCATGGATCATCTTCTGCACTTCCCTTCGTTAGTGGATCAGTGATGGCCCAATCTCCATGGAATAACCCAGGGGCAGTCTTAATGCATGCGCCCTTGAGTCAGCTACCACCCCATATTGAAAATTGGTTGCCTAAGTTCAATCCTTAAGAAGGCATGCTAGCTGAAGAGCATATTAATAACTTTATGCTATCCATAAATCTTAATGGAGTTACTAACGAAGATGTTGTTGTTTGAATTTTTCCTTATACTCTTCAGGGAACAGCCGGATCATGGTATTTTTCATTACCCTTTAGATCTATCACTAGTTGGGACATCTTCCAAGAACCGTTCCTTATTAAATTCAGTGATGATAGGTCTACATCGACGTTAATCAGTGACCTGTCAAACCTTAGGGCTGAGTCAAAAGAACCTATCAAATATTTCAATTCACATTTCAATAAATTGTTAAACAAAATTCCTACTACTTCCAAGCCCAGCGAAGAAGTGCGAATTGAATGGTATATCATTGCTTTACCATCAAACATAACAATCTTTGTGGACAGGGCTAACAAGACAACTTTAGCCGAAAATATGAAAGAAGCAATAGCTGTAGAGAAGCGTATCATAGCCCTTGAAAAGAAAACTGCGATGCAAGAGCGGAAATCAAAGAAGGTTACTTTCAAAGATGATCCCAAGAAAAAACAATCGAAAGATCCATTCGATTTAAAAGGATTGCAAAAAGTTTTGAAGTCTATGTCTAATGAGATGGTCGACATTAAGAAACAAGTGGCATAAACTTCTTCAAAAAATCCATATAGACCTTTTAAAAGAAACCATTTGACTGATTCAAAGCCCCCCAATGCTATTACAAGTGTTGAATCTGAAGAAGAAGAAGAGGGAATCGCTACTGAAGGGCAAACTGATGATGAAGAAGTTGTAGAGTTACAAGGAATGTGGGATTTCATCCTCCCACAAGAAGAAGATCAAGAAGCATTATCGGTTAGTACACGAAGTAGAAATCAGCTTAATCCCCCTCAAACTACTCCTAAACCAAAGAGCACAAGCTCGACGACAAAGGATAAAGTCGCAGCTAAGAAACCGATACCCGAAGCGACACAAACCAGCCCTGTCCAAACATATCCATCTACTCCATCTAAAACGTTGATCGTTTCAGATGAAATGGAGTACAATATTATAGAAGATATGAAAAATGCTAGGGCCAACATCACCCTTTATGAATTGAGCAAGTTAAAACACCAGCAAAAGATACTTTTGAAAGAATTACATGCTGTCCCAGTTGCACCTTTACCTGCTGTTGTAATTTCTCAAGCTTCCCACGATATGGGAAGACCTCCGACTAATGCGATTAACAAACTTGATCCAAATGACATCGCGTTAATTGGAGGAAGATCGAGATCTCATACTCCCATGTTTTTGCTTACTTATGAAATATCTAATAAAAATGTGCATAATTGCTTAGTGGATTTGGGAGCTTCATCAAATATTTTACCAAAGTCAATATGTACAAAATTGAATGTTCAACCGTAAGAGTATGATATGCGCATAGTCTGGCTAGATCGATCGCAAGTCGAAGTGATTGGCGAATTAAATCAGGTTAGCATAAGGCTGCCATCCAACCCAAAGGTATGTCAAGTTATCGACATTTTAGTTGCTGATATTCTAGAATTTTATGGCTTAATTCTTAGTAGAGATTGGTCAGAAAAACTTCATGGATACTTCACAACTGATTGGTCGCACATGTGGCTCCCTTACAATGGTAAGCCTAATCAAATAAAAGTTGAACAAGAAAGACATCAGAAATACATAGTAACGGAGCTGGAGGGGGAGAATGAACCGGTAGCATATAAAAATACTATTATTGGCAACTACTCAGTAGATTCTTTCCTAGGGAATTTTAATGCTCATACGTCACCTTATTTAGAACATTTTGTTTTATCCCAAGTCGAAATTTTTTCTCAAACAGATAGTTCTCATTGTATTAATTTTTTAGATAGTCCTGTAAATAAATCTTTATTTTGGAAATTATTTTTTGATGGTTCTAAATCTAACGAAGGAGCAGGAGCAGGATGCATGTTAGTTAGTCCAGAAGGAGATAAAACTATGTTAACTTGCAGACTCGAATTTGATTGCACCAATAATACAGTGGAATATGAGGGTTTAGTCCAAGGGTTGTACAAAGCAATTGGATTAGACGTAAAATACCTTCAAGTTTTTGGAGATTCTGAAATTATAGTCAGACAGGTACGTAATACTATACATTTTTTTATCAGGTCATTTAAAACATTATCAATCTTTAGTTCAAGATCTGACTAAACAATTTATAACATTTAATATTTCATCAATTCCCAGACTCCATAATGCAAGTGCAGATTTTTTAGCTAACGTAGCTTCCAAACTTATCCGTTCAGAAGATTTTAGTCTTGATAGATTCTCAATAGAATTAATCTTTAGACCTTCTATTCCTGATAACACTACAAATTGGAGAATTTTCAATGACGATCCTGAGATCGTGAGTTTTCTCACATCTGAAGGATCCTATACCAATCAAATAATTGACGAAGACCAACATGACCGACAATTGCAACAAGATAGCACTAACAATGCTATACCTAAGTCGGTAGTCAAATTAGAAGACCTTTGTGATTTGAAAGATCAGTTTAAAAGATCTACTAATTCGAAACTCCAAAGTTCAACTCTGAACTATGAATTAGTAAATCTAGGGACTGATACCAAACCACAGAACATCAATCTAGGCCTTGGCCTAACCCCTGAAGAAAAATTAGCATATATTCGTCTTTTAAGACAATACAAAAATGTTTTTTCTTGGAACTATGATGAACTTAAAACGTATGACACTTCCATCATCCAACATACTATTCCAATGATTGACAATGAAAAACCAGTTCAACAAAAGTTGAGAAAAATCCATCCCAATCTAGAAAACCAAATCAAATCTGAACTCAACAAGCTATTGAAAGCCAAAATAATCTATCCCGCTCGACATTCCAAATGGGTCTCCAATATGGTTCCCATTAGAAATAAAAACGGAGATATTAGAATCTGTATTGACTTTCGAAATCTTAATAAACACTGTGAAAAGGATAATTTTCCTTTGCCTCCTATGGAACAAATGTTGCAAGCAGTCGCCGGGTCAGAATTAATGTCCTTTTTAGATGTATTTTCAGGATACAATCAAGTGTGGGTACATCCTGATGATCAATTAAAAACCACATTCATAACCAAATGGGGCACCTACGCATATCAAAAAATGCCTTTTGGCTTGATCAATGCTGGTGCCACATTTCAGAGAGCCATGGACATTGCATTCAAATGTTTAGTTAATAAGTCTGTGGTAATCTATTTGGATGATATAACTATCTATTCCAAGAGATGAAGCAACCATCTCAGATATTTAAAACAAATCTTCCAACATTGTTTAAGGTATGGAATTTCACTTAACCCGAAAAAATCCTTTTTCGCATTAAGTGAAGGAAAACTTCTAGGATTCATAGTGTCAAAATCTAGAATTCACATTGTTCCTGACAAAATCAAAGAGATTTATGAAATATCCCTACCTCACAACAAAAAAGTCATGCAATCTGTCCTTGGTCAGATCAACTTTGTAAAGAGATTTGTTCCAGATTTTTTAAGAATCGTGTATCCTTTACAAGCAATGATAAAAAAGAACTCAATCTTCAAATGGGGCTAAAATGAATATGAAGCATTCAATTTGATCAAGAAAGAAATTATTAATGCTCCATCTTTAGCAACTCCAAATTTTTCAAAGCCTTTTATTTTATATACATTTGCATCTGATAGATCATATGCAGCGATACTCACTCAAGTTAATCAAGAAAAAACAGAAGCTCTGATTGCTTTTTTCAGTTCAAATTTATAGGGGGCTGAATTAAATTATTCAGATGTGGACAAATAGGCTTATGCTGTTTTCAAAGCAATCAAATATTTCAGACCCTTTTTACTCAAAACTCATACGAAAATCATTGTACTGTTTCCAGCAGTAAGAAATCTTTTAGTACAAAAAGAGGTGGGTGAGAAAAGAGCCAATTGGGTTACTGTCTCACAAGAATATGATGTAGAAATCAAACCAGCAAGCATTGTAAAAGGTCAAGGCTTTTGCAAAATGCTGGCCAGAGCATCGCTGATGTCTGAAATTCCATCTGTAGAGATACAAATGTACGAGGTAAGCCTAAACGATGATGAGTCATTATATGCCGATATCATTTATTATCTAAAGAATGGATATCCTCCTTCACACCTCGATCATACCAAGAAAAGAGCTCTAAGGTTGAAAACCAAACAATATCAGCTCTTGAATGATATTCGTTTTAGAATAAATTATGATTATGTTCTCCTTAGATGTCTCGAGGAATTTGAAGCTAAAAAAGTTTTACAAGAACTCCATGATGGGCCAGCAGGCGGACACTATGTTGGAGATGCTACTGCACATAAAATATTATGCGCAGGCTATTACTGGCCCACATTATTCAAAGACTCACACAATTACGTGAGGAAATGTCAAATCTTCCAAACCGCCACCGGAAGAGAAAAGAAACCATCCTTGCCACTACATCTAGTCGACATTGAGCAACCTTTTGATCAGTGGGGATTGGACATAATAGGTGAGATCATTTCTCACTCTTCTTTACAGCATAGATATATACTTGCAACAACAGATTACTTTACTAAATGGGTAGAAGCAGTTCCACTCAAGACGGCTAATGTTGAACATATCATTGAGTTCATAGATCAATTTATAACCAGGTTTTGGTTTCCTTCTGCTTTAATGTTTGACAACGCATCATGCTTTTCTGGAAACGTAATGATTGAATTTGCACTCAAAAGAAGTTTCAAACTTAAATATTATGCCAATTATTACCCACATGGAAATGGGTTAGCTCAATCTACAAATAAAAACCTAATCAGGATTATCAAACGAACAGTTGACCAAAATCATAAAAATTGGCATAAGTCTTTAATATATGCTTTATGGGCAGATCGAATAACACAAAAAGCCTCCATCGGCACTTCTCCATTCAATTTGGTTTATGGGAAAGAAGTAGTTCTTCCAACCCATTTAGCAATCCCCTCTTTGTCTCTAGTTCAATATATTGATGAAGTACCAACTTCCTCCTTACAGCTAAGGCAAATGGAAATAATCAATTAAGAAGAACAACGAGAACAAGCCAAAAGAACTCACGCCCATCTCCAAGCATTAGCAAAATCCTCTTTTGATTCGAACATGATGACCAAAAAAGATTTTCAGCTAGGAGATCTAGTTTTAAACTGGGACAAAGCCCATGAAGAAAAGGGGAAACATACAATATTTCAATGAATGTGGCTTGGCCCTTTCCAAATCATAGAAGTTATAGGTCTGTCCACTTTTATGTTGCAGGATTTAACAGGAAAGGGAGATTCTTTGCTTGTTAACGGACAAATTCTCAAGAAATATTTTCCTTAGAAGATCATTCTTCTATTTTTTAAATTAGATTTTTGTTTTTATAATAAAATTAGTTGTGGATGGTTACATTAGGGATTTACGAAAAAGACACTGATTCTCTTTCAGATTTTGATTTTTCGCTTGTATAAATATCAAATCTTTTAGAAAATTGATCTTTATTATTGAAAGATACAGTTAAATACTCTAGCCTAGAAATGATATTAGTTTCAACTTCATAAAATTTGATGAAAACGACCTTTAGTGAGAAATTGTTTCATATCAGTGCAATGAAAGGTATCAATAACAAAACAGAGATTCTCTGTAGAAAATCTCTTTCCAAATACTCTATTATTGTCTTCCAGAGCTATCTTAAGGATACAATGACTTCCTCCCTACTTAGGAAATTACAACTCTCAGAGAAACAATCAAACGATACACTTTATCTTAAAGAGTGAGAGGTCTCATCACGAGCTGGCTTATCATAATCACGGATATTATAACTTGCTGACTTTGCCAATACTGCAAATCACAATAGGGCAATGACTCAAGATTGTTGCAATCAAGAGGCAAGGGGTCTCATCACGAGCCAACTTGTTCAAAAAAGTTATAAATCAAGTGAATGACTATGTCATAAATTGGCTATCAAACCAAGACATTATTCTTTAAGGGTAAAAAATAAAATGAAAGAAATAAGTGTGGATATGGATTCCTCTTTGAAAATTGCATGTTTCTCTAAGTAGGATACATGATCATTGCTGGGTAACAGGTAACCCTGTCGAGGCTATGAACGCCTGTTGGCAGCAGAGGCTCTACCTACGACAAATGAGCATATTTAAAACTGATTTACAAAGAAGACTTTGTTTTATCTTTACAAACCAAGTAATGACTGATGTAAATACAAGGACTAGCTTGAGGAAGCAAATAATCAAAGTTGAAAATAGTTGAAACAAAATATCATTGACAGTTTAAAGCATAATGTACTTTATCTTTCTATAATAAAGTTTAACTTTCTAGAAAATTTTCTGTTTTGGAAGTTTAGAAAATTCAAAAGAAAGACAGAGATAACTGGTTCTTCCAAGTGAATCACCAATTGTTGTGGCCACCAACAACCCCCCTTCTTATTTAGTGTTATTACTAATACTAAATAAGTGGAGACCCTTAATCAAAAATTAAAAAAATCAATTAGTGATTCTAATTCCTTTTTTAATAAAACTTACCATCATAAACTTAAGAAAATATCCTTATTAAATCCAAAAAGCTTAAGTTTCAGGATGAGGAAAAATAAAATCACTCCTAAACAAATATTGCATCGCATGCCTTAAAACACACTTACGCTGGAAAACCCCAAAAATGACGATATGCGGTGTCGCATATCGCAGAATCACATTTCGCATAAAATGAACCAACATGAAACGACATTGCGATATTGCGATATTGCGACATTGCGATATTGCAGTATTATGGTTAAGCGACATTGCGATAAAGTGCTAAAGCGACCTTGCGACAGAGCAACACAATGATATTGTGATAATACGATGCAGCGATCTACGATGTTGCGAAGAAATACGCGAGATCACCCCATCGCAAAATCTTTTGGCTCACTATTCAAAAAAGTTTTTTTTCCATAAAACGAAACCTGGTTATGCGCTTTACTGCTAATTAATGAAGTAGTTTCCAGTTGTTAAGGAAATATGGTTTTGTGTTTATCGAAGAGCCAGTTAACGTAAGGTGATATACTTTTGCATGTATTCGGCATTTAAAGCTTTCCCATCACTATTTCTTATCATTACTCTCACCTCACTTGTAAACTGCAGGAACGAAGAACAAAAGGTTATACAAAGTAGTATACAGGAAACTATGGGGAAGAAAGGCAAGGCTCCAATGTCTGAAGATAAAGAAATGGTGCCCTTGTACACAGACACCGCATTCAAAAGAGACACAGGTATTTCCACTTGGGAAAAAATGTATAAGCTACTTGAGGAAGATAATCCTAAGGTAATAGTGTTTACGACTACTACAGGTTCACAAGGTTCTTCTGAGGCATCAGTTGCAGATCTAGCTTGTTCATTCCTACACCGACTAGCGGCGAGAATTACCCCCTACATAGATATGGTGAAATGGGTATGGAGCAGCGCTGACATAAAAAAATAGACAGTTTGAGGCTCAGGGTCAAGAACTTAAGGAATCATTATTTTCACAAAATTTCAAATTTACATCCGCTAAAAGAAAGCACGCAAGAGGCGAAAATCGCACCAAGGAAGCCCGGATCAAGAAACGGAGGCAGTTTCTGATGTGCGATTAGCGCCATCGCTGGCTAAAACTTCTCAAAATGGAAAGCTTCTAATTATTTAGCTACCTGTATGCTCCAAAAATTTGTAAAAAGTATGTTAAAGATAAAAGGTAAAACGTGAATCTGAAAATCAGCGGTAATGGTCAGCATAGCCAATAAATGATTCTCCAAAAGCATCATCAATTCTGCCAAAGAGATGGCACCAGCTCTTGCTAATTCCATTTTTGTAGCATAGTTAAAGGTTGAATTCAGCCAACCGACTCTTCTCAAGCAAATGCTGAATGCATGCTTGCGATGTTAAGGAGAAAATACAGAAATAGTTAGATATTAGATTTAATTTTAGAAATAGTTTTGCTTTATTTTTGCCTAGAGAAAGGACGATCATTTAAACCATATCCTATATTTTTGTAAATAAGTTATTTTTAGATGTATTTAGTAGTATTTAAACCCTTCTCATGCATTTAGAGAAGGGTTCAGAAATTTATCAAAAACTTGTTCTCAAAACATGCACTTTTGCACCCTCTGAGGAGGTTTTGATGAATGAATGGAACAAGATTTTTTCATTTTTTCATTTGATATCTGCTACTGATGTTGCACTTTTGTACTCTTAGTGGATGTTGGATTAAGAAGAGATAAATCATTATTGCTTGAATCTCATGAGTAGAACTAGTTATAAATGGTACTTCTATCTCTTAACTGTTTCTATCTTTTTTGTTAAAGTGATAATCAAGTTCAGTTGTTTATATATTAATGTGTGAATTCCTGAGTTATCATTTGGCACTTTTGTATGGTGGTAGCTATTTATTTGTGCTTAATATATAAGTAGCTCACTGTGTGATATGTTTTTCACAACTGTTTCGTCTAACTTTTTATGCGAAGTGGTTCATCGATATTGAATTATTTTCTTATAACAGTTGAATGATCTTTATTACCGATTATTATTTGAAATCATTTTAGATCGCATAGAAGAAAGATTACATCCCAAGTTAGTATAGAATTAGACATTTTTGTTTTCTTATAATACAATTGCATGTCATTAGATTAGAATTAGAATTATAGCATATTAATTAGGAAATGGTAGATCAGAAATATCAAATTCTACACACACACACTCGTAAATTGGGAAACTGGTCCCATATCCCCAGTTAGACCCACCACACCAAATGGAAAAGGAGCTGCCAACCAAGGTCCGGACCGGGTGGGTATCCCCCTTCTTGTAGACCCAATTTTCGGGGCTTCAACAGGTAGGCAGCCTGGGCATTTGCATATAATTTTCATAATGACTAGTGATATGGAATTGATCCTCTATTGATTTTGTTTTTCCTAGTTTCTTTTAATTCCATTTATGTTTGGTTGAGTTTATTTTTGATTATTTGCTTTGTTAAGTTAGTTAGAAATCAACTTGCTCATTTCATTGACAGTTACCTCCGAAAGCCATAGCGAGACTACTGGCGAGGGATTGAAATATGGATGTTGTGAATTGATTTTAGTTTCCTTTTCTGCAATTAGATTATTGGATTGCTCATTTCATTGACAGTTACCTCCGAAAGCCATAGCGAGACTACTGGCGAGGGACTGAAATATGGATGTTGTGATTTAATGTTAGATTACTTTTCTGCAATTAGATAATTGGATTGCTCATTTCATTGACGGTTACCTCTGAAAGCCATACCGAGACTACTGGCGAGGGATTGAAATATGGATGATGTAATTTGATTTTAGTTTTACTTTTTTTGCAATATTTGATTTCTTTGAGTGCAATAACTTAAATCAATTTTCTGTATTTAGGTAGCAGCAGAGATGATAGTTTCATAATCAGTGGTTCATCAATTACTTGTTTTAATTCACAGCATCTTTTCATTCTTGATTCAAGTATTATTTTTCACTAGTATGTTCTAAAAAGTGTGAAGTCATGGGAATCCTTACAAAGGACATAATTGCCTTAAAACTTATAACCAGACTTGCCTTCTAGAAATTTAGGAATAGGAATTCCATAAAAAAAGATAAAAACACCCAAAACAACATAAAAATAAAAAACGACAAAAGTAAGAAATAGGCTATCTTGCACTTATAATGTGCCACACTTCGTCAGCTTACGAATCACGGATTGACAATTAATGTAGCAATTTAGGACACACTAAATTGACCAAACATTTTGGCGTTGTTGCCACAGAAGTGTAACTAGGTAGCCAATTTCTTAAAAAAAAAACAATAAAAAGAAGGGAAAATTGATAACTTCTAGAAGTATGCTCTCCTCTTGCACCTAGTGTGATCTGGAGGATCAAAAAAGAGAGTTATTGATTCAATAATTTCTTAAGTATGCTCTCTTCTTGCACCTAGTGTGACCTGGAAGATTAGAAAGAGAATTATTAGCCCAACTTAAAAATAAAAATGACATGCATAGAGCAAGAGATTCTAGGGGAAGGTTTATAACTAGAGCCAAGAGTTCGATTTTCACAACTCCAGCTTCTTCAAGGCATAGACAAGATTCACCACCATCTACTCCTAGCCTTAAGATTCCTATAATTCAAGGAGCAGCAGCTGAATTAGAGGATTCTCCTACACTATCTACCAAATCTCATATAGGAGAAGACTCTTTCTTTACTTCTGCAGGAGAGCATATTGTAATCAAAGAAGTAGAATCACCTGAAGAAGAAAAGCAAGAAACTCCCTCTCATCCACCCTTGATATAAGAACTAGAGGACTCTGAGGACTCTGAAGAAACTATCATGATAGAGGAAGTAGTAGATGGATTCAGAGGTAGAGGTAGAGGTAGAGGAGGAGGAAATAATGGAAGCAACAATGGTGGAGGTGGAGGTAATAATGGAAGAAATAGAGAAGGAGGTAACTCATTTGGATTCCCTATAGTTGATGAGGAAACTCATACAATGATGAAAAAAATCTCACCATCTATCCTCCCCAACTTTTTTGGATTGCAAAGTGAGGATCCCGAAACATTTTTGTTTGAGTTTGAAGTAGTGTGCTGAACCTATGACTATATGGAAGACTCTCAAAAACTCAAACTATTTCCTTCAACATTAAAGGGAGCCGCTTTGAAATGGTTCATGGGATTAGTCACCTAATCTATTAGGACTTGGAATGATATGAAACAAATATTTTTGGATAGATACCTGGATTATTGCATGCCCACTAATCACAAGGATGAGGTATTCAAAATGATGCAAAAAGAAGATGAAAACTTAGAGGATTTACTTGAAAGATTTCAATACAACTTAAAGAGAGCAAACATGAGCAACTTAGATGAGGAAAATTTGAAAGCCCTTTTATTGAAAGCCATTAGAGATGAATGGATAGATATTTTAAACATGATGGGGAAGGGAGACATTTCTCAACTTCCACTTCGTGACATAGCAGAAATATGTGTCCATCTCTCAAGGGGAAAATATAAAACTAGAAAAGGGCCTAGATATCCTTCTCTTATCAGGGCAAACAAATTTGTAACTAGATCAATAAGTAGGGTAGAGATTGGCAATATGCTTGATGAATTCAAAACTGATATCTTAGGGAGCCTTAGTGAACAACTGGACACCCTTAAAATTCAGAACAAGCAGAAAGCAGAAACTGATGCTTTAGCCATCTTTTGTCTGAAATGTAGGAAGAAACATGCTCTAAGGGAATGCCCCTTAGATGAAAAAGTTGTAGAAACATGTATAATTTTCTCAAAGAATCATGAGACCAAGGATTGTCCTTCAATTCCTGGGCTCAAATCCGTCTTTCAAGAAAATCCAAATTCATTAGAGTCTCTCTATTTTGTTGCAAGAAGACCTTGGTAGGGGCAAAAAAATCAAGGGTTTAACAACCCTATGAATTTTCAACCCTCGCCAAATTGGAATCCTTGGCAACAACCTTGGCCCCAACCTAAAAATCCATATCAATCATGGGCACAAGGGATGCAAAATCCTTATGGGAGATTTGCTCAATTTTATCAATATCCTCCATCTTTTCAAAATCAACAAACTCCCCAGCTTCCAAATCAAAATCCACAACTTTCATTTCCATTTCCACAACAACAACCTTCTCAACAAAATCCAAACCCTCAACTCATGCTTCCATTTCAACAAAAGACAAATCAACTACCCTCTCAGCCATTGCCAAATCCTAACAATAAAAATCCTCAAAATACTTACATGATAGAAGGAAAACAATTTTGTACCTATATGATTGTTCCTCTCAATGATGTACAACTTAGGTCTGGTAGAGTTTTAGAAAAACCTTCTATAGATGTCCAAGAGCAAGATACCTCTAAGGAGGACTCTCTTAAAGTCAATAAAGGTTCTGAGGAAACATCTCTTCAAAACTCAAATTCTCAAAAAGAGAAAGAAAAGTCAACCTCCACAACTCCTATAGTTGAGCAACCTGAATCTTCATCCACACCTCCTTTTCCTGAAAGATTACAAATTGATAAAGAGGTGGAAAAACAAATCTTGCTGCCTAACTATGATTTTCTAGATGAATTAAAGAATGTTTGTATCAAGATCCCCTTGCTACGAGCCATTAGATAAATTCCTATTCTAGAAAAAACAATAAAGGAGTTGAGTTTCAAAAGACTAGGAAGGAAACCAAGAGATACAAGAAGAATCCACCTGGTAGGAAAAATTACAGATATCATGATGGGAAAAATTACCATGCAGAAGTATGTAGATCCAGGTAGTCCAATTGTCAAGACACATATAAATCGGATAGAAATTCCAAACACTTTGATTGACTTAGGGGCTACTATCAACATTATGAGTAGACAGACTATGGAACAGCTTAAACTTCCTAATCTCCTCTTTACACCTACTTTACTACAACTTGCAGATAGATCAATAATCAAACCTGACGGTGTATTAGAAGACATTGCAGTCTCCTTAAATTCTTGGGAATATCCAATATATTTCATGATTTTGACTCCCAAGAGTAATCTAGGAGGGCACCCACTTATCTTAGGAAGACCTTGGCTAGCCACAGCTGATGCTTTCATTAGTTGTAGATCTGGGGATATGTACATTTCTAATGGTAATTTGACAAAGAAATTCAATTTGTATCCTCCAACAAAAGCAATTATAGAAGTAGGAGACAATGAATGGGTCAATGATGAAGACACTGTACAACCTATCTTTACCATTTCTAAAATCAGTGAGGATAGTCAAATTCTGAACACATTAGAAAATTTTGAGACATCTTCAAAATATGACCCTACACAATTTCAGCTGGATTCTGACATTGAATATTTATCATTAAGATAAATGTCTCTTTACTCTATGGAAGAATTCGGTAGTTCTACCATTGATATTTTTCCAATAAAAACATTGAATATCAACAAAAATTTGGAAAAGCCACAACAGGAAAAACTAACCAAAATCTTGCAAAAACATTTTACTACATTTGCATGGGAGTATACTAATATGAAAGGTATTGATCCTAAGACTTGCACCCATCGTATCTATATTGAGGAAAACAGTAGACCAACCAGACAGCCTCAGAGAAGGATGAATCCAAATCTTAGGAAGATAGTGAAAGAAGAGCTCCAAAAACTACTCAATGTAAACTTCATTTATCCAATTTCAGATAGCCGATGGGTTTCTCCTTTGGTTATAGTACCTAAAAGGAATGGTAAATGGAGGGTATGTATTGATTACAGGGAATTGAATAAAGCAACTTTGAAGGATCACTTTCCGTTTCCTTTTATCGATCAAGTATTAGATACATTAGCAGGCAAAAAGTACTTTTCATTGATGGATGGTTTTAGTGGTTATAATCAAATTCAGGTAGCACCTGAGGATCAAGATAAGACCACATTTACTTGTCCATGGGGAACTTTTTCCTATTGAGTGCTTCCTTTTGGATTATGTAATGCACCCGCAACATTCCAAATAGCAGTACTAGGAATTTTTTCCGATCTAATCCATGATTGTGTAGAGGTTTATATGGATGATTTTACAATTTATGGTGACTCATTTGAAGAAGCATTAGAAAATTTGGAAAAAGTACTTGTAAGATGTAAAGAAACAAACCTTTCATTAAAACATGAAAAATGCTTTATGATGTTTACTAAAGGTATTGTTTTAGGACATCATATTTCAGGAGATGGGATTAAAGTTGATTGATCAAAAGTTGAAGTCATCTCCAAGCTGCCTATTCCAAATTGTCAAAGAGATGTTAGAAGTTTTCTGGGATTTACTGGATACTATAGAAGATTTATAGAAAACTTCACTAAAATAGCATCTCCACTCTTCAAACTGCTTACGAAAGATTGTGAATTCAAATGGGATCCTAATTGTCAATTAGCATTTGAAACTTTGAAAACAAGAATATCTGAAGCGCCTATCTTGAGAGGACCAAATTGGAAGCTCCCTTTCCATATTTCTACAAATGCTTCAGATACAGATCTAGGAGCTGTGTTGGGTCAAAAAGATTTAGTCCCTTATGCCATTTACTATACCAGTAAAAATTTGACTCCCACAGAATTGAACTATACTGTGACTGAAAAAGAGTTTTTAGTCGTTGTTCATGCAATCAATAAGTTCAGAAATTATATAACAGGCTATGAAACTTTTATTCATACTGATCATTCTATGATTAGATATCTAATGAACAAACCTGTTACTAATGGAAAAGTTACAATATGGCTCCTACTTTTACAGGAATTCAATATCACTGTGTTGGATAGACAAGGGAAACAAAATATAGTAGCTGATTTCTTGTCTAGGATTCAGAATACTAAAGAAGATTCTCCTGTAGAGGATAAGTTTCCTGATGAATATTTATTTGCAGTAACTAATAAGACCCATTGGTATGCAGATATTGCTAACTATTTGGTTACAGGGAAACTACTTCCACATCTATTTCCTAGTGAAAGAAGAAAGATTGTTTAGGAGAGTTCAAAATATTCATGGATTTCTAACGAGTTGTTTAAAACAGGGCTAGATTTTGTGATCAGAAGATGTATTAGGGAAGATGAAATGCCTAATATCCTCAAGGCATGTCATGATGAACCATGCAGCGGACACTTTGCTGACAAAAGGACAACCTATAAAATCCTCTCTTTAGGATATTATTGGCCTTCCCTCTTTAAAGATGCAAAACAATATGTCAAAAGGTGCGACAGCTGCCAAAGAGTAGGGAAACCTACCCTTTCAAATGAAATTCCATTGCAGCCATAGATACTCATCGAACCCTTTGAAAAATGGGCTTTAGATTTCATTGGACCTATTAATCTGCCATCTAAGCAAAAGAAGTATATATTGGTATGTATTGATTATGTCACTAAATGGGTAGAAGCCAAAGCATTATTTTCTGCTACTGAAAATTTAGTTGTTAATTTTCTTTATGAGGATATTTTTACTCACTTTGGTGTTCTAAGATAAATTGTGACAAATCAGGGAAGTCAATTCACATCCAATTTGGTGGAGAAGCTGATGGAAGAATACAAAATCAAGCGCAAAAGATCTACTCCTTACCATCCGCAAGAAAATGGTCAAGTGGAGTCTACAAACAAACTTCTTGAAAGTATCATCACCAAAATTGTTCATCTACACAGAAGAGATTGGGCAGAAAGGCTCCTAAAGCCTTGTGGACCTACAGAACTACATGGAGAAATACAACAGGACATTCTCCCTATGAACTTGTTTATGGGAAAGAAGTCCTGCTTCCCATTGAGTTCCAAGTCAAAACCTTCAAGATGGCAATTCAGTTGGGGATGGACCTATCAGGAGCCCAAAAGCATAGAATGGAGCAGTTGAATGAGCTAGATGAGATCAGACAAGAAGCAACCCTAAGAACTGATCTAGTTCAATATCAAAGAGCTAAGTGGCATGATAAATACATCAAAGAGAAAAAGTTTCAAGAAGGAGACTGGGCATTGCTATTTGATTCCAAGTTTAAAGACTTCAAACGGAAATTTCAGACTCATTGGCTTGGGCCATATGAGATTGACAAAGTTTTTAGCAATGGAGTGGTAAGAATCAAAACCATTGATGAATTTCAAACTCCTCTTATTGTGAATGGTCACTGATTGAAGATCTATCATAAGCCACTCTCAAAAGAGGAATTTTTCAAAAAATTTCAAGATAATTCTGCAATAAGGCTGGTGAAGGAGAATCCTTCTTCTCCACCAGCCTAGCCTTTGTTCTTTTTTGTTCTTAAAAAAAAATGAAAAATGTATAAGCCTGAAAACCAATCACTGATTGGTAGTCTTATACAGAAAACACAGGGCGAAAATCAGGAACTCCTGACGCCCTATATTTTCCAAAAAAAAAATAAAAAAATCTCTCTCTCTCTCTCTCTCTCTCTCTCTCTCTCATTTTCATTCCACTCCACTTCATTTCATTCTACTCCATTTTCATTCATTTCATTCCGTTAATAAAAGTTTTATGACCATTTTCATTCATTCAGCCATCATTTATCCATCTCATTCAGTTATAAGATTGTTGAGTCAGTTTCCGCAGCTAGAGTTAGTTTCCGCAGCTGCAAACTGATTGCACAGCCAGTTGTGTTTTCACAGCAAGCACCCTATCATTCAACATTGGCAGTTAGATGATAGGAAAAAACAATGAAAATGCAGGTATGACCAAGGACATATTACGAAGACATGGGGCACCTAAAGGCATCAACAAGGCAGCTGATCAAAGGTTATGGACAACAAGTGGCAAACATTCCAAGGTATGAGTAAAAATTTATTTCAAATGGCATTCAAAACACATTTTTGCATAGTTATTAAATCACAAAGCTCCATTATATGCAATGATTAGTGTGATAGCCTCCATAACCATTTCACTCCATGACATTCCTCCATGAACCATACATTTATTTTTCCAATGACCTCATGATTAATTCTCGGATGTAACTCAAGTTTCGATGCATTTTCACACTCCACCTGTAATTATGAGACATGGTTGATTTGATTACAGTTCTCCTCCACTGCATAGATTCCGCAACCATTTCATTAATGTGCTTATGTCTACTCCACAGCCATCCATTTTAAAAATTCTACCGTCACTCCCCTATTGTTTTATTGAAGCCACGGCTACATTACCACCTCATTTACATAAGTTTCCGCTCTATTCTGGGAATTTACTTCGGCTACCTGTCCTCTGTTTTGCTACCTGTCCTTTGTTTTCCGCTTACAGTCATTGATTTTCTCCATAAACCCTGTTCACTTCCATTAATCCAGCCATTTCACCTCCGCTAAACCCTTCTCACACAGGCGAATTGTTAGAACAGAAGGACAGAATGGGTCTGTTGTTTAAGGTAGAACCAGAAGGGCCCAAGTTTATGGAGGGATACCCGCAAGTAAAGAACATATTGAAAAAGGCACGATGGCTTCGGTTTATTCACAAGTTCAGAGGCTATAATAAGGATATTACAAAAGCCTTTGCAAGGTCTTTTAACGACCTGGAGGTGGAAATTGGGGACCTCAATTTTACAGTGACCGAGGCATCCATAGTAGCTGCTACAGAACTCCCTCAAGAAGGATAACACTGGTTCAAGAACAAGAATTTTGACGAAATATCTTGGAGGGTTATCCTACGCAATCCAAGTATGGATGTAACTATATTTAAACAAGGAATTCCTGTCCATGCTTTAGAAGAGAAGTGGGCCAATTTACTGTTGATTATTCAAAAGTTCATTACGTGTGAAGGCCGTTTTGGAGCAATGTATATGTATCATACATGACTGTTGATGAACGTTTTAGAGAATCAAACCCTAAACCTGCCTTAATTTTTATTGCTGAGCTTGAAAAAGATGTGCACAACAGTCCAAAAGAATATATAGGACATAGAACCCCACTTATATCATCCCAGGTTGGTGAAAACTTTAATTGAAGACCAATTGAAGAAAAAGAGGGATACCTGGGAACGGTTTTTAGTGAGAAATTATTTTTAAGATCCTCCTGAAATTCCTGAGAGCAGCACAATAAAGAAGAGTAGGAAAAGAGAAACTAGTGTGAAAATTCAAGACCCTCCTATTAGTGGAACGAAAGAAGTTAATCAAGAAGAGAAACTGGAAAGAACCAAGGATAAAAAGCAAAAGAAATTGAAAGGGAAAAGAAACATAGAGGATGTCTACCACTCACCAGAACCTTCCTTAGAGGAGGACCATCAACCACTGTCTGAAAGGCTAACTCACCTCCAAGGACAATCAGCTGTAGCCAGGAAGAAAGAAAAAGAAAAACAGAGTATTGAGGAAGAGGGCACTAGCCCACAACATTTAAGAAGAAGCACCAGGCTTAAGGGAAATGGAGAAAAGCACAAACAAAAGGACCCCATTTTATTGACTTGGGAGGAACACCAGAACAATCTCCAGCTAGTCGTAGCCCACCTCATTCTCAACCAAACATTGAAACTAGTCCTCCAGATGTTGACATAAGTCCTTCTTGGCTAGACTTTGAAACCAGTCCTCCTCAATAGGACTTTGGGGTCAGTCCAAGGAAAACTTCCCCCGAGATAGACCCAAATCAATAGGATATGTATGATTATATGGAATCCCTAGAAAACAAGGCAACAAAACCAAGCTCTTCATCCATGCCTCATCCAACACAAGATGCTCAAATCCAGTCATTGAAATAGGAAATTTTTGAGCTAGAGGTCCTAAATAGACATATTAAACATGAAAATGAAGCATTAAAGGAGCGGAGCAGACTGGATAAGATCATTCATGATAATACCATGCTACATCTTGGACTATGGTAGAAAAAGAATAGGAAATTAAAGAAAAAGTGCAAGAAGATAAGTAGAGCACTAATCGGTCTCAAATTCAAATGCTTGATGAAGAAGCCTAGGATGTTAGCAGCACCAAGAAAGAGAAGAAGAGGGTTGGATGTACTGGCAAAAGTTTCAGAGCATATGATTTGAAGGGGGGATAGTCAAAATTTTAGTTACATGGGGACATGCAACACCTTCACAGTGGGAGTATGTTGAGCCCCAAACTTGCATCTTTCCTACACATTTTTCTAGCTTCTTTCCATTTACCTGAACCTCCTAAGCTGTCAATATCATTGCATATTAGTTATAAAAGAGCATTTAAAGTGGTTTCTTCACTATGTATTTATGTTGTTGTTTGAACTAGATTTTTTCTTATGAGCTGCGGAATCTTGTCACTTTCCGCAGCTGGTTCAACTTTTCGTAGTTGTTTTTGTTAAAGTCTACATTGCAGGTGTCATCAGGCTAATCGAGCCACATGGGAAAGTTGGAAATGGCCTGGACATGGGTCAGGTCCCATTGGTCTAGATGGATTCATCAAAGGAGGTCGTAGTCAACAGTGGTCAAGCGGTGGTCAAACAGGAGAAGTCCTACAACAACAAGACTCCGTTTCAGACACATAAAGATTTTTGTGACCGTTTCTAGA
This sequence comes from Pinus taeda, assembly GCA_000404065.3. Lineage (NCBI taxonomy): Eukaryota > Viridiplantae > Streptophyta > Pinopsida > Pinales > Pinaceae > Pinus > Pinus taeda. The sequence goes on along the minus strand of APFE030934624.1, from coordinate 282,681 downwards.
TCTTTGGAGGCACGCTGACACCTATAGGCTGACCACAATGTCGATCCAATAGCCATTTTTAATAGGATTTCCTAATCCGAGTGACCATGTTGCTAAATCCGTGGACATTGTTCTTCACGTGTCCTCTATTTACGTAGTTTTCCAGAAAGACAATTATGAAACCTTTGTTATAAATACCACGTTCTGATACACATAGTAGCTAGCTTTTGATGTGTAATTTTTGTTGTTAAGAACCACTGTGTCGTGACACTAGCTTATTGTTGTAACTCGATTTTGAGATATATATAAGAAGACTATGTTCTCCATGTTTGCGTAAACATGATTTTGAATTGATTATCTGTTGGTTGAGGTTGCAGAAGGCCCCTGCACACCGAGATTTCATTCTCCTTGTTGCTGTATAGTCCTTATGCATCGTTTCTTTATTCTCACTGCATACGTTTATAGTTGTTCATTTTTATATATATATATATTTTTAACATTTTATTGTTGTTCATGATTTTACAAGTCTCATTTGACGCTGATCAGTGTGTGCAGGTTTCAAGATAGAGTAGGCAGCCCGGGCATTTGCATATAATTTTCATAATGACTAGTGATATGGAATTGATCCTCTATTGATTTTGTTTTTCCTAGTTTCTTTTAATTCCATTTATGTTTGGTTGAGTTTAGTTTTGATTATTTGCTTTGTTAAGTTAGTTAGAAATCAACTTGCTCATTTCATTGACAGTTACCTCTGAAAGCCATAGCGAGACTACTGGCGAGGGATTGAAATATGGATGTTGTGAATTGATTTTAGTTTCCTTTTCTGCAATTAGATCATTAGATTTCTCATTTCATTGATAGTTACCTCCGAAAGCCATAGCGAGACTACTGGCGAGGGATTGAAATATGGATGTTGTGATTTAATGTTAGTTTACTTTTCTGCAATTAGATAATTGGATTGCTCATTTCCTTGACGGTTACCTCCGAAAGCCATAGCGAGACTACTAGCGAGGGATTGAAATATGGATTATGTAATTTGATTTTAGTTTTACTTTCTTTGCAATCTTTGATTTCTTTGAGTGCAGTAGCTTAAATCAATTTTCTGTATTTAGGTAGCAGCAAAGATGATAGTTTCATAATCAGTAGTTCATCAATTACTTGTCTTAATTCACAACATCTTTTCATTCTTGATTCAAGTATTATTTTTCACTAGTATGTTCTGAAAAATGTTAAGTCATGGGAATCCTTACAAAGGACATAATTGCCTTAAAACTTATAACCAGACTTGCCTTCTAGAAATTTAGGAATAGGAATTCCATAAACAAAGATAAAAACCCCCAAAACAACATAAAAATAAAAATGACAAAAGTAAGAAATAGGTTATCTTGCACATATAGTGCACCACACTTTGTCAGCTTACGAATCCTGGATTGACAATTAATGTAGCAATTTAGGACACACTAAATTGACCAAACAAAGACTTTCATAGTAATTGGATCTATTTTTAAGTTTCTTGATTGTTGTAATCTTTTTATTTACTTCATTTATTAATGATGTCACTTCATCCTGTAGCTTTTGACATTGATCTTCCTTTTCTTTATACTGCTTCCTTACTTTATTTCCTTCCTCCAGTTGAGTGTTTAGTCTGGTAGCTTCTTCTTTGAAGGCACACCCATTTTCTCCAATAGATCTTGTTGATCTCTAGTTTTGTCTGTGATCTTTTTAAATTCTACCTCTATTTGATATCTTTCTCTTTCACCCATAAGAGAAAATTCAGTTGTTTTGCTATCACTTTCATCATCTTCAAATGAATAGAGAAATGTATCACCAGAGGACAACAAATTCATACCTGATAGTTCTTTTTCTTGTTCATCTTCATTCTAAGGTGATTCTGAATCTGAATAGTTTCTTCCACATAATCCCCAATCGTCTCTCCCACTGTCACAGTTACTTTGAGTTGCCTTTTTCTTTTGAGGTGCTTTCTTCTTTAGCTTCTTTCCCATTGTTTCTACAGATCTGCTTCAAGCTATCAAGCTTCTGCCAAAGGATGCACTCTAATACCAATTGTTGGAAATAATACTGAGAGGGGGGGGTGAATCAGTATTTACAAATCAATAATTTTTTCATTTCCATAATCAGATTTATATACACTACTTCGGTGAAGGGAACTCGTGTGTGCACGCAACTATTCTTAAAGCAACCAACGTATATCCAGTGAAATTATGATTCAGTTAATTCATCATATGTTGATCTTTAATTAGTGCATCAGTACTTTATTAAACATTAAATAGTAACCATGTGAAGCAATAACAGAATAAACCATCACACATAAGCAACACACATGAACACTAAGATTTATGGCGGAAACCCAATGTGGGTGAAAACCACTTGCTACTATCATCTCTATCTTCTTTTATTAATAAGAAAATTTGTTTACAATCTTGTACTGGTGCAGAATCATACCGGTACGCATGCACCCACATGTAGAAGGCTACAACCTTCTCTTGTTTTCCAGCTGCTACTGGAAGGGAGCTACAACCCCCTAGCTCTTGTACTAATTGATCTGTTTACTAGTACATAAGCGCCAACCTATAGAAGGCTCCAACCTTCACTCATTTTCCAGCTACTACTGGAAGGGAGATCCAACCCCCTTGTTCTTCTACTGGTTGATATGTTTATGAGTACGTAGGCATCGGCCTATAGAAGGCTACAACCTTCTCTCTTCTTCCAAGGACCATGATTCATAAATTTTCACACCGGATACTCCTGGTACACAGCAACACTATATGTAGGCCATGTTTCATCCTATTTTCATACTGGACCCATCAATAACATTGAATCTTAGAATCAATCACCATAACCATAAAATACATTTTGATGTGCCGAACTAGTGTGTATACGCGCTTTTATCAAATCTAACCATCGTACAGATCTGTAAATATTAACTCATAACTTTGCAGCTTTTCCAGACTTCATCAATCTTTGATATAACTAAAACAATCAATCACTGACACCTCTGAACCTCTGACACAACTGAATCAACCATTCATTCAAACTTAATCAAATTCATCCAATCAATTGGAACAGACAGGTCACTATAACTAGTACACATATATGAGCCCAGAACACTGCATCAACAACCAGAACAAACTGTAACCTCAAAATGCATGTGTCAGTATATATACACTCCTTTAATGAAGCAAACCTGCATATATACGTTACTTCCTTTTGCCCAACCTACGTATATCTCTAAAGATACTGAATCATAAAACTTATGAACCACAAACTGTACCAATCAATGACATTCTAAAGATCTACTATCATATTACTGAGTTCTAAACAGATAGCAACAAGGATCACCCATCCTTCTCAATCAATGAATCAATTAGACTCAATTTCCTTATATATTTAGTTCTACTTTCAGATCTAAGAAGACATCATTGACAAACAACAGTAAAACAGTGGCACTAATCTAATAGATCAATCATCCTTGAACATCAAACTTTACTTTTATATACACCACTTAGAAGAGCCGAACCAGCGTGTATACGCAACTTCACCAAAGTGAACCAGTGTATAGATATGCAAATACTTACGTATAACTTCATTGCACTTCTCGACTTCAGACATACCCAGATCATCATATATAAAGGATAAAATATGTGTTAGTAATTAGATCTAGCCCATCCATTATCAGATCACATAATGATAAGTCATTATTATCCTAATCCATCATTAGATCTCATCACAATCAATCAATCTGAACATTCAGAACACTGTCACCAGAATGCAGTCACCATAACACAAAGCATAACCTAGAACTCTGCATCAACAACCAGAACCAACTGTAACTTCAAACATCATAGTTCATAGGGTATATGCTACTTCGATGTGTCAAGCCAGCGTGTATATGTGCTTTTACCAAAGCGAAACAACGTACATATCTGGAAATACTAACTTAAAACTTCACAGCTATTCCAAACTTCAGTCATACCCAGATCATAACAATTACAGAATAAAACATGAGTCAGTATTCAGATCTAGACTGTCCATGATCAAACCACATAATGATAATTAATTTCATGCTTTATGATCCTGATCCATCATCCATCATCAACCACATAGGTGCATCCTTAATTCATATCAAGCAAAGCATCAGAAGCTCATAACTTGCATATATGATCTAACACTTCATAAGGTATTTAGTACTTTCACACCTTGGCCTAATGATCTTCTCCTCCTTATCTAGCTTTAGGCCTTTCTCAATAGCTTGGACCAAAACCACTTAGGACCAATACCTTGGAGCAAATACCTAGGGTCAATACCTTGGACCATATACCTTGGATCAATACCTTGGACCAAAATACCTCGGACCAAAACCTTGGTTTTCCAACATGTATGCACTTTTCCTCCTGTGAAATTGCGTGTATACGTATAAACTTCTTTTTTTCTATTAACCCACATGTATATGCCCTTTTTGTACAGTGAACTCGTGTTTACAACTTAACATACTTGAAAAATTCCTTTTTATTCAACTTCTTGATTCCGGTATGTAGTCCTTTGTTCCTTTATCCTATTCTTTTGTACCATGACTTTGTTACTTCTGAATAGACCTGTTATAATGAGACTTTCCATTGTACATTACTTTTGAACTGATTCCTTTGAACTGCCCTACATTTTGTCACATCTGTAAACACAAATGCCATGCATTCTGTCACTTCTGATATCTCTCCTATAGATTCATCTAGTTACGTAGATTCATCTACTTACCATATACAAGTGAGTTGTTCTACTACAAGTGGGTTTCCATCAAGTACAGCACATACATCATAATGCCAACAAACATCTTAGAAGCCATGGCCTCTTAGGGTCCATGATCAAGGTAAATAAATTATGAGCATAGTTCCTTTTCTTGTGTTAATCTCGTTAAAAAATGAAACAAGGTTGTATGAGTGGAGTTCTTTTACTATGTCATGCTTGTTAAAAATTGAAACAGGTTACCACGATCATAGTTTCTTTTATGTTTTAAGCTCGAATAAAAATGAAACAACCCTATGAACATAGTTCTCTTTATGTGTCACCTTCGTTTCATCCTATCACATGATCCTCTTCCTTCCTTCCCGGCGAATATTTCTATCATCCACCAGCAATCTATCTAAGTCCGTGAGAAGAGTTGGCAGATGAAACAAAGATGGGGGGGCATACCTATACCATTATGTTGGGGGCAATGAATTTAACTCAAGCATAGTTTTTTTCGTGTTTCAATCTTGTGTAAAAATGAAACCATTCTCAAGAATAATTTTTCTTTGTTTCAAGCTTGTGTAAAAATGAAACCTATTCTGCACTTTATCCCTCGTGATTGCCCCTTTTTTTATCATCTTGTTTATGCAATATGAGCCTTGTTTTATCATTCCATCATCACCATCTATTTTGTGAGCCATTTTCTTTCACTTAGTGTTTTACCCTTTCTTGAGGAACCTCTACGATGAGTGGTCTTATTATCTTTCCTCTTGACCTATACATGTTTTTAGTAGTTCCCTCATGAACAAAACTAGTTGCTACCCTTTATACCACTCATTCCTCCGGGAGAAGTCCTCTTTAAGCTATTTTCAGACTCCCAAAATATGAAAATATTGTTGTGCACTTGTCTCTTTCAAACTTGTAAAAGTAAATGAAAGGACATACACCCATTATAAGTTTAACCCTTTTCTAGACTAGATGGACTATTTACGAAAAATGAATACTTTAATTAAACATGACTAAAAGGTTCTCTTGGGTATTGTTTTATGCCTTTTTGGACCCAAGAGACAAATTTGTGAAAAGGAATCTTGTGGAGTTTTCTTTTTTTCCTTTTTTCAAACTCTCTAAACATGAAAAAAAAGTCGATTTGTACCCTCGTTAGACTTGTAAAACCATTAAACATTGTAGGACTCGTTGATCATTATGAGAATGAACCACTCCTTCTTAGGATTTGTTAAAAATACTCAAAAGGATTCATCTGAAGGGTGAACTTATAGATGAAGCATATGTTATCCTCCTCAAGCTTGTCAAAAATAAAGAGGTACTAGCCAAAAATGGTTGGGAAATTGGGAAAATAGGGCATCAAACCTATTTATGGCATGGACTCACTCTTGAACATGAGACTCTCTCACCTCCGTGACTATTTTGGGTTGGGGAATCTATGTGCCTCTCTATTGATCACATCTTGATGAAGGCCTTCATGATGGGTCTTTGAGTCAATGTTTCCAACTCCATATAAGTGTCACTAATATGTTCAAGAGAAAGGAGAAAGTCATCCACCTAGATCATCAGTTGGTATTGTACTTACAAGCCCAAAGTAAGTTACAACAAACTAGGCATTACAAGTGGAGGTGGTTTTTTAAATAGTTCCATTTAGTGATAAAGCACAATAAGGGACGTAGCACATAGAAGTTGGATGACATGCTTTCAAGTCCACCAACATTAATAATCACAACTTTGGGAACTCTAATTCACATGGAGCCTTTCACCCATGATGCATATAAAAAGGCACATACAGAGGGTAAGAAATTCAAGGAGGTGTATCAACAACTATAAGGCCAGAGTCATCTGAATGATAATGAAAATACGATGGAATATCATATCTAGAATGCGTTACTCTACAAGTTGAATAAGCTATGTGTTCCTAAAGGTGGGACTATAGCTGGTTAGAGAGGTTCATGAATCCAAGGTTGTAGGTTATTTCAGTTTTAGGAAGACAATTTCCAATTTGTAGAGGTATGTGTATTGGCCAAGGATGTAAGAAAATGTAGCTATGTTCATTAGATGATGTATACTTCATTGTACCAGAAAGCCAAGTAAAAAGAAATAAGGTCTATGTCATCCCTTACCTCTACCCATTTTTCCATGGAAAGCATTTACGTGCACTTTGTGGGAGGTTTACCAATAATTAAGAAGGGGCACGAATACTTGTTCATGTTATTTTATAGGTTTAGAAATGTGTGTTCTCATGCCTTACAAAACGACCATCAATGGGTAAGAAGAAACAAACTTGTTCTTTGAACATGACTAGGTACATTTTGGGATACCAAGGAGCGTTGTTTCAAACAGGGAAGCCAAATTTCTCAATGCATTTTGGACTACAATGTGGGAAAATATGGACACAAAATTGAAGAGTCCTATATCATCCTATCCATGGATAGATGGGAAATCAAAATTATTCAACAAGATTTTGATATGACTTTTGAGGGATTATAATCAAAAGCATCTAAAGACCTAGGATAAAAATCTGGTTTATATACAACTCTCGTACACCAAAGAAATCCACACTTCACCTAATAAGTCACAATTTGGGACTTGTTTTAGATATTTCCCACCTTCACCTTTGGATGTAGTTTATATAAAAGGAGGAGGAGTGAAGGATTAACTTACAAGGGATTCTCTAAGAGAAGAAAAAAAATTGAAAAAATTACACAGTTTCGTTTACAGGTATAGGAGACATTGAATAAGTCATCATAAAAGTCCAAGGCAAGCAGGACTAATTTATTTGCATAAATTAATACATCATTATATCAATTCAAGATTCAAAAATTGATAAAACATACTCACTATATGTGGAAGAATTAGTTTAGTTTCATAATGTGACACTTTAAGGAATAATAAGGTTAACGAAAAATGAATTTTATATTAAATTGTAAATGAGTTTTAAGAATGACATTCAAAGGACTAATTATGAATATTAATTAGAGGCTTAAGAATGAAATACAAAATAACATTTATAATAAAAAGGGTATAAAAGCTAATTTAGTCATTAAATAAGCTTCGACTAAGAATAAAATTCAATTTAACAACTATGATTAAAGGAAATATAAATGATAATCAAGTGCATGTGTTAAAATTGAAAAATGTTTTGATTCGGGCATGAAACAAGAAAATGTACAGCCTTTCATGATGATCCACCTTCCAATTTACAACTCTAAAATCGTCTGCAATCTTTGAGACTTTCATTGAATTTGAAGTGAACTTAAATCACTTTCTTTTCCCAAGTATGTAATATAGTAGATAAAAAGGAGATTCACAAAGGGATTTGGAACATGTAACACTTTCTAAAATTTCCATAATCAAGGCCCACTCTCTGTTCTCTGCATTGTGTCATATGTGTGTTCTCTTGTTAACATAGGAGGTCTACTGCAAGGTACTAAGGAATAATTTATTTATTATTATTTTTTTTTTTTTCTTTAATGTAGTCATATGTTCAAAGGCACCTAGTTCTAAGATCCTTTTATTAGATGTTGAAGCAATAATAGTCAAAACATGACCCGTATCTTAATACTTTGGTGGCTTGTCTCCAATCTTCTTCTTGATATTCTCCAATATGAAATCTACTAGGTTGTGTTGCTAAAGTACTTTGTCATAAGGTCCATGGTATTCACCATAGAAGAAATATTAAAATGGCATTCCTCTGTTATAGTAGATACAATTTGCTTTATCCTTAATTAGGGTTTAAAGTCTCCCTATTAGAATCAAAGTTTTCTCCATTTGTATGATTAAGATCCCTTGTTTTCCACTTATTCTTATTGTTATCATCCTTCACTATAAGTGTGTCGACATTAGATGACTTTAGATCCCCCATATGAGTCAACCTATTTTGTGCTTGAATCGATGATTTCATAAATATGTTCAATTAAGGAATCTTCAAATATTTACATATGGAGAGTTTAGTAGTGTTGAAAAAACAAGAAAATGTTGAATACTTGGGTCCTAGCTGTGAAAGAATTGAAAAAATGAGTTTCCCTTCCTTTCTATCAATGTCACAATATTTTATCTGAAGAAGATTGACCTTGAAGCTATAGAATAAGTCCCATAAGGTCTCTAATTTTCTTGGGCTAAAAAATATTAACTCATTCTACAATCAATGTCCTCTCAACTCATCTAGCTTGCCAAACAAGCCATCCAACTGGTTCCATACTTCATTGATATTATCACAAGCATCAAGATGAAAGTGTAGGTATAAATAAATTGACAAGCATAGAATCACATAGATCTCATCCATTCTATTGAGTACCTTGCCTTCTTTGTAGTTCAATTAGGTTCAAATTTAGTCTCCATAGTGACTCTATAAATCCCCTTACTTTGTAGTAGAAGTAGGATCTTTAGCTTCCACTCAAAGTAGTTGAATGGAGTAAGAATCACACTAATAATAAGTAGCTCCATCCTATTTGGATTTTTCAATCTTGTATTACCTACATAAATGTTACTATTCTTCTTAAAAACTCTGGTGCTCTACTAACATGTTCGATTTAAGCACAATCACAAGCACAAGATCTAGTTGTGTTAAAAATACTACACTAGTAATTGCAAGATAAGAAAGAACATAATGAAATTTAACTCAAATAGAATAATTAGCTCAAATAACTAATTCGAATTACTTCATAAACATTATTTGTATTATATTTTTATAAATTATGGTGTAGATTTGCAATTGATGCAATTTTAATCAAAATCACAAGACACAAACCTACTCTATAGCTCTACAGAATTCAATTCGTAATTTAGAACATCAATAAAAAACATGCAATGAGAAATAACACACATGAACATAATATATTTCTAGGGGAAAGTAATGTTCTAAAAACCCTTGTGCATGTTTGCATTAATATGATGAATATAGATGTATTACAATTTCCAGCTCAAACTGAGCTCAACCTGCAAGTGAACAAAATATATCTTTACTCACTCAGAAGCTTTGACCCAAACTTAGTTAATTTTTTCCTTTGCTTGAGCCCCTCTTTCATTGCACAATTCCTGAATAAATTAGGTCCCTAGGAATTTCCTCCAAAATGTTTGCACAATTCCCAAGGTTGATCATCTAACTGCATGCAACACCTGTACGCTCAAGACTAGTTTACAATTGATGTTACACTGACTTGGAATCTCCACCACAATTGGGGAACTTGAATTCTCTGCATGCAATAGCTATTTTGGGCTGATTGATTTGTTAACTAGATGACCACTGAGTTATGTTATTGTCCCACTGCACAATTAACTTTCCACTAGTTCCTCCAACAATTAGAACTAGTTTAATTGAAAACAACTTGAAATAAGTCACCTTGATTGCTACAAATTATCAATCAAACATGCTTAAATAAACTCCAACTCCTCTAAATCAAATTTATTGAGCTAACTGGGTGATAATAGCCATGTCACACAAGTTAACTACATCCAAGTTGTCTGTTGATGTGGACATTTGAATTTTCTCAATTTGACCAAGGAAAAGTCAAATTGAGACTTTCTTGATGCATTTCTCAACGCTCCCTCCCAGCAAGAGAGAGATTATTAACCACCCCTATCCTGCACCTATGGAACTCAAACTTCCCTCTAAATAATTCCTTTTTTAAAATGTAAGTATATTGTTCCTCTGTTGAAATGTATTGTAGCAACATTATCCGCCTCTCCACACAATCTTGTAGATGGTGATATCGGATATCTATATGGTCGGATCGATTGTGAAATAGAGGATTCTTAGAGAGCTTGATGTAACTATGATTATCATAATATATCATAGTTGGATCCATAATTTGACCAAATAGTCCCACAAGTATCTTTCTCATCCATATCACCTCACATGTTGCTTGACCTGTAGCCATGTATTTCGCTTTTGCCGAGTTTAGCACCACAAATATTTTCTTCATGTTGTACTAGGAAAAAATTGTGGACCCAGCACAAAAAATCCAACCTGATGTACTCTTTCAGTTGAATGGACTCCCTACCCAATCTTCATATGTGAAGCCACACAACTTCACTCCCTCTGTGTGTTTGTACCATAGTCCAAACTAGGTAGTGCCTTTGAGGTACTGTAAAACATGCTTAGTTGCCTTCCAATACAATTTGGTTGGCCTAACCATATCTTGGCTCAACTGGTTGATTGCATAGCACATATCTAGTCATGTGTTCACAAGATAGATCAGTGAACCCACTAGCTACCAATAAATGGTATCATCCACTTCTTCACCTAAAGTGGCATCCTCCTTCCTCCATTCGGTCACTAGAGGTGTCTCCATGGGTTTAACACTCTCCAGGCACAATATATATAGTATCTCATTTCCAAACTTGCCTTAAGACACAAACATCTCCCCATCACCTTGCCATACTTCTAACTCGAAGAAGTAGTGCATGAGACCCATGTCCTTCATCTCAAATTCCCTTGCAAGGTCCTCCTTGGAAGATCTTATCAACTACTCATCACTAGCTAAAATCAAATCATTAACATATAATACAATAATAACCATAATTGGTGAAGCCCAAACCAATGAGATAGTTTTCAATCCTGGTGTACCAAGCAATGGGTGCTTGTTTGAGACCGCGCAATTCTCACTTGAGTCTGCACACATTAGATTCCTGATCAAATGTTTCAAAAACTTTTGGTTGCTCGATGTGTAAGAATTGATCTAATGGATGAATACCTTGCTACAGGAGAAAAGGTTTCATCATAGTCAATTCCCTCAACTTGAGAGAATCCTTTGGCCCTAAATCTGGCCTTATACTTCTCTATGCTTCTGTATGTTGCATGCTTAATCTTGAAGATCCATATCGAGCCCAAAACTAATTTATCTGCTGGTCTTGGGACCTGTTCCTAAACATTGTTCTTTACAATGGATTTGTATTCCTCCACCATTGCATCAATCCATATAGGTTTTTCTTCTGCCTCCTCAAAAGAGGATGGCTTAGTCTCTACAAACTCAGTCATTAGAGCCATGTAGCTAGTGTACCTCTCAAGTGACCTCCTTTGCCTACACAAATTTAAAGGAGCTCCCACATTCTCCCTCACATCATGCACAAGTATATCAACTTCCCTAGTTCTTTTTCTTCATTCTTTGGATGGTTCTGGTTGAGTGGATGTCTCCATTCTTTACTCCTTAATTTGTGGCTACTCCACAACTTCCTGAGGCTCCTCCTTTGGAGCTAAAGGCTCCTCTTTTAATGGGATGCAAAGCTCCCTCTCAAGAGAGCACCAGATCTCTTTATCCTCATCAAATTTACATCCCTTCACATAATTTTCATTATGAGGGAAGGTAAGTACACACGGCAGTCGTGTGGAGTTTCCGTGTAACCAACAAATACTCCCAACTTTGCTGTCAACACAAGCTTTTTCCTATAATATTTGGAGACATGGCAGTAAACATAGGTTCCAAAAATCTTGAAGTGCGACACATACAAATTTCTCCCTGAGAAGACCTCCTCCATTGTAATCATACCAAGAATCTGATGAGGACTCTCGTTCTACAAGTATATTATTGTGTTGCATGCCTTCGTCCACAAATGTAGAGGTAGGCCTTGGTCATGTAACATAGCTCTCGCTGCTCGACCAATGCTCTAGTTCTTTCTCTAAACAACCCCATTCTTTTGTGGGTTGTGTGGTGCAATCAACTCTCTTTGAATGCCTTCTTTCATATAGAACTCCTTGAAGTCATTCGAAACATACTCACCTCCATTGTTGCTCCTCAGAGCCTTCACCTTCTTGCTGGTTTCTTTCTCAACTAGTACCTTTTGATTCTACGAACTTGGAGAGTGTCTCATCCTTCATTCGCATGAAGAAGATCCAAAACTTCCTTGAGAAGTCATTAATAAAAATGACAAAATATTTGTGTGTGGCAGTGGATGGTGTCTAGAAAGGTCAACAAACATCATAGTGGACCTTTCTAAGAATGCATGTGCTTTGTTATCCCGATCATGGAATGTGGTTTTTGCATACTTCAATAAGGTACATCCTTTGCATACATCTCATTGCTCAAATGATCCTTTGGGGAGGGCAGTAGTTATTTGGTGCATAATATTTAAGGTGCCATGATGCAAATGGCCAAGTATTTTGTGCCAAATTTCACCAACATCACGGCTCTACACTTTCTCCGCCTTACTACTTAAGGCAACAAAATCTTCCACATCTAGCTTATACATGTTATTCACATAAACCCCGATCTACTTCACCTGTCCTGTGGCTATGTGACTCAGGAATTATTTCCCTTTTTTGAACGACACATCATAACTACAGTCTTCCAAAAATACAACAAAGATGACATTTTTCTTTACGCTTGGAACAAACATGGCATCTTTGAGGCAAAGAGGGGAACTTGACTCCCTATGAAAGGTGAATTTACCAATATCGGTCATGTTTTACCTTCCGTCATCCCCCAGCTCGATGTGCATTTGAATATATTTCTCCTCCTCGTCACTGAAAAACTCTCCAGAACCTTTCATGTGGAACAATGCACTAGAGTCCAAGTACCACACGCTCCCCATCATTGTGTTGGCCATACATGCAATAAGGGTGAAGTTAAGCTTGAACTGTGAAGCCAAGGCTGCACCTGTTGCTACTCTTGAGTTCTTTGTGTGGATACCATGGCATAGTTCTTGAATTTATGACAATTGAAGCATTTTATTATGGACAAGTATTTCTTCTTGCCCACTTGGCTAGATTATGGTTTGGTTTGAGATTTCTTCCCTTTTCCCTTGTTTCCATTTCCAGCCAATGCAAATATTTCTTCATCCTCACCCTTGAATGAAGTCCCATCTCTAATATCCCACCTTATCTCCTCTTATACCAAATCGGACCATAAGTGTTCCTAATTTGGTAATTTCTCCTTCCCATTCATCGAGTCTTTGTAGTTGTGCCAACTTTTGGGAAGGCCTAGAAGAGCTAGGATTACCTAGGCTTACCAAGTCATCATGTACAAAATTAAGATGAACTCCTCCAAACTCATCATGAATTTGTGTTAATCTACTCAAATATTGTGAAATAGTTTCATTCTTTTGCATCTTGATATTTTGAAGTTTATCTTTGAGGGCTAGTTTCCTATGGCCACTACTATTCTTGAATAGAATTGTTAGTGTCTGCCACATTGTGTAAGGAGTCTCTTTCCCATGGATATTTGAGGCAATGTGGTCTCACACTCCCTCCAATATTATTCTTCTTGCCTTGGCTACATCTTTATTCCATTGGGTTAGGTTTTGTGCATTAGATGCCTATGGTTTTGCAATATTTGTCTTGACACATTCTAGCAATCCATTGTCATCCAACACTTCCTCCATGCGATCCTTCCATGCAATGAAATTAGAGTTTCCTTCCAACACATACTCTATTCTCAGCCCATTGAAGGTCATTTTTCCAACTCTTAATAGATCCCGCTACACTAAACCTACAAATTCGAACCTCCTGAAAAACAACTTTGACATTTATGTTCTAATGTGAATCCTGCTCTGATACCACGTAGAAATTATCGTGTAGATTTGCAATTTCTCATGAAATTTTAATCAAAATCACAAGACACAAACCTAGTCTACTACTCTATGGAATTCAGTTCACAATTTAGAACATCAATCACAAACATGCAATGAGAAATAACACACATGCACACAATATTTTCTAGGGGAAAGCAATATGCTAAAAATCCCTATGCCTGCTTGCATTAATTTGATGAATAAACATGTATTACAATTTCTAGCTTAAACTAAACTCAACATGCAATTGAATAACCTATATATTTTCTCACTGCGAAGCTTTGACCCAGACTCAGACAATTTTTGCCTCTACTTGAGCCCATATTTCCTTGTACATTCTTGAGGAAACTAGGTGTAACAGACCTAGTTAAAAAACCATGTAATAAGTTAATAAAGGAAAAATAAGACCAAGGTTGTGGGATACATATTCCAAGCTGAATGTTGGAAAAAAAATTTAGTGGGTGTTCATCTAGTTTATTATAGCTAAGGAAATTGGCAAAGGCAATGGCAAAGGCTTTTATAAAAATAAAGGAAATTAGGAGAAAAGGAAGCTGAAAGGTCACAGGTTGCATGTGAGGAGGAAATTGAAGGAAAATAGTGGAAATAGAAGGAAATAGAGGCCTCAATGATAAAAAGGTTTTTGAGGATCAATTCAAAACCTTTCGCCAGTTTATTTTTGGAGCTCTCTCTATTCTCTCTCTCTCTCTCTCTCTCATAGTCTTTCACAATTAGAGCATTCTTGGACCACTCTAGCATTGGAGAAATGGAGGCAAAGGAAGGACAAGAAATAAAAGGGAAGAAAAGATCAAGCAAGAAAGTCTTGGATCAAGCAGCTACATTGGGATTACTTGTAGGTATAAAGTTGCATGTATGTTTTTCTTGTTATTTTTGGCATGCATGGTATATGCATGTGTGTATTTGGTTCTCTTACTGCCATTGGCATGGGATTTGATAGGTGTGATAGTGGTTACATCTTTTCCTTGCCATTTTCAAATAGCCATGGTGTGATGGGGTTCTTTCATTTAGGTGAGTTGGATTGCTGGATGGTTTTGGAATTGGGTGAGGTGGTCTCAACAAAATTCCCAAGGGCCTAGGAATCCTTAGATTGATAATGGTGGGATACATGGTAAAGCCTAAGGTTGGATATGTGAAAATTCCTTAAGGTAATGGCGATAAATCTGGAGGCATCCATGCTTATTTAGGCCTAGTGATCCCTTGACCAGTAATGGCGACAATGTGTTAAAGCCTAGTAGTGTATGTTTCTTGTTTGGGCATAGGAATCCCTTGACTGGTAATGACGGGATACATGATGAATCCTGGTTTTATAGATGAGGGTTTAGGGCCTAGGAATCCCTTGACCAGTAATGGTGGGATACATGGGAAAGCCTAAGGAATCCCTAGTTGGCTTTGTTGTGAGTCCCACATTCATGCTTGGAATATGGCATGGGGGAGATTGGTTGAAAGAAAGATTTGGTTCAACCTAATCTATGGTCGGGTGGTACATGGAAGTCTTTGACTTGGTTATATTTTCATATGTTAATAAGAGCTCTTTCCTCTTGTATTTTATGAGTAAATGTACTTGTTATTATGTGTCTTTAATGGTTTTTCTATCATTGTTATTATTATGGTTATATGTTGGTTATAAGCATGGTTTCATGACATACTCTAGTTATGGCTCTTATCATGTTTTGATTGGTAAATTAATGTTTATTGAATGCATGGCCTAATAGATGTTATTATAGCTATTGTGAGAGCGCATTAGACCTTCTTAACAATTCTCAGATAAGTATGAGATCCCTATGTTCATATATGTGATTATGACTTATAGATTACATGTTCATGATGTATTTAACAAAATGTTTGTCATGGTTAGGATTGGTTACGCCAAAAATTTGATTAAGTTTTGTGTTAGAGGCTTTATCCTTGTGTCATTTATCATTATGGAAAGTTTCACTAAGTTCTGGGTAGTGGTCTGCAGACTAGCCCTTAAAAAGTGGCCCAGATCTCGTGGTTGTAGGCATAGAATTGGTGAAAAAGATCGCAATTTCTCCCTTGCAAGCTTATGCATGCGACTAAAGGGTTACATTTGAATTCAAGCAATTTTATGTGAGTGTCTAGGAGTCCAAATCAATGAAAAAATAGGTTAACTCAAGGTTTCAACACCTATAAGGGTGGTCTAGCTCTTGGGGGTCATGTAGCACCTAAGGTTTTGGTTTGTCGATTCCACTTCCTTAAGGTGATCTAGGAGGTTGAGTTATATCATAGTAACTCGTCTCATGTTTACCCTGGTAGGCCAGTTAACTTGGGTAAATGTGGGAGGATGGTGTTACAGAGTGGTATCAGAGTGATTTTTCATTCTCTTTGGTGATATCTGAAACCACATAGTGGTATCAAAGCATGGTTCAACCCTTGGACTGGATGGGTAGAATGTGGTTGTTATGCATGCATGTATGTTGTATATGTGCTTGTTATGTATGCATGGTGATAGTCATTGTTACAATTGTGTTATCATGTAGAATTTGATGATGTTGTTGTTGGGGTGTGTTTGTCATGAATGCATGTTGGTTCTATATGCATTTTTTTATGCATGTCAATGTCTATATGTTGTGATGGGTGAATTTTTATGGGCATGGTGGTCATGGTCTACAGTTGGTATTGTCATGCATGATGTCAATATATTGTTATCATTATGATTATATATGCATCATGCTAATTTGGTTGATATTGCAGATGAGATATCCTCCCCTGAACTATACTAAGTATGTTTTTTATGTTTATATTTTGGTTTCACTGATATGGTATATTTGTAGGAAGAAGAGAATCAAAGATGACTAGTAAAATGGTGGATTACATTTCATGAGACTCTCGTTACATATTAGACAAGTAGCCAAGAGATGAGTACTATCCAATCATAACATACACTTTGAGAAGTTTGAAGGAAGAGATAAGAAGTTGCAAATCAGATAACGAGATGATCATTTAGTCACAAGAGAGACTTGTCAGGGAAAAAGAGAAACAAGCAGAAGTTAATGCAGTTATCCTTCAAAGTTTGTCAAACTTGCAGAGACTTGGGCAACCACGGATCAGTTATGGGTCAGAGGACAAGACTAATGGAGCCTATGTTAGAAAATCTCATGACAGGCATAGATCAGATAGGGATGATACCGTCAAGGATGGAATATTCTTGGATACACCTAATAGGAAAGGAAGTGGACATGGGATTTAATTTAGTTTTAGTTCAGGCAAGTATCATGGTCATCATCGCTACCATCCTTACAAAAGGAGTGAAAGTGATTTTTGTTGAATGAGTTCAAGAAATCCAAGCCACCTACATTTGATAAGGAGATGAAGAAGCTCGAAGATGTGGAGGCATTGTTTCTTGGGATGAATAAACTATTTGAGTTGCATGATTACACCGAGAACATGAAGGTTAGTATATATTTTTGCAACCTCAAAGGGAAAGGAGACATCTGGTGGGAAGATGTGAAGCAGGTCAGAGACATATGGAGAAAGGAGTTGATTTGGCATGAGTTCAAGAAACTCTTCAATAAGAAGTACTTGTCAGAGAGGTACTATGATAGAAAATCCAAGGATTTCTATGAGCTAAATATCGAAATGATGACAGATGAGGAGTACACAACTAATTTCTTGGATTTATTGAGGTATGTACCATATCTTAAGGATGCGAAAGCTAAAGTTCAAAGATTTTTCAGTGGATTACCATTAAAATTTAAATATCGAATTGAGTACGATGAGCCTCAGTCACTGGAGGAAGTAATTGGAAATTTGAAGCATTTTTATGACCAATTCAAGCATAAGACAAAGTCTCAACAAGGTTGGAAACAGAAATATAAGACTAAAGGTGAATGGCCACTGAAGCGAACAAGACCTTAGGTTTGCAGGTTTGGTTTTTTACAGGTTGTTTACACATTTACAGGTTTGTAGGTTTGGTTGTTTACATGTTTGTAGGTTTTCAGGTTTGGTTGTTTACAAGTTATAGGTGCAGTTATAGGATACATGTTATAGGTTAATGTAGTTGGATATAGGTACCAAGAAAAGAGTTCATCATTGGGTAAGAGGTTATGCATTTGAGTCGAATGGTATGCCTACATTAGAAAATATGAATGTACTTCTATTGGGATCATACAGTATGCTTTTGGGTATGGATTAGTTGTATCTTCACATGACTAAAGAATATTTATGACAAGGCCATTGACTGGCACTTGGATTACAATGGAGAACAAAGAATTTTGCAGGGTAAGAAGAAGGCTACTACAGTTAGAATGGTAACAAAAATGCAAGAAAAGTGCATTCGTAGGAAAGGGTGTGTGTTATTTGTTGTTCATATATCTAATGATAAAGGTAAAGATGTTGAGGATGCAAAAGTATTGAAGAGATACCCGGTCCTGCAGCAATTTCAGGATGTATTCCCAACAGATATTTCAGATTCACCACCTCACATGGAAGTGTACTTTTCTATTGCGTTGGTACCAAGAGAAACACCAACATCGAAGGCACCTTATAGGATGAGCACCCCAGAGTTAGTGGAATTGAAGTTACAATTGAAGGAAATGCTTGACAAGGGATATATTAGGAAAAGTGTGTTGCCTTGGAGTGCACCAGTGTTGTATTTGATGAAGAAGGATGGTACTCTTAGGTTGTGTATTGATATCAAGTAGCTGAATAAGGTAACGATCAAGAAAACGTATCTTTTATCGAGGATCAAAGACTTGTTTGACTAGTTGAAGGGAGAACCAATGTTCTTGAACATTGATTTGAGATCAGGTTATCAATAGGTATGCATTAAAGAAGAGGAAATGTATAAGACTAATTTTTCGACTAGGTATGGACATTATGAGTTTTTTGTAGTTCCTTTTGGTTTGACTAATGCTCTAATTACTTTCATGTGCTTGATGAATAATGTGTTGCGTCCTTATCTGGACAATTTTTTTATCGTATTCATTGATGATATATTCATATATTCTAAGAATGACGAAGTGCATGTTGAACACTTAGCAACAATATTGAGATTGTTGAGAGAGCATCACTTGTATGCCAAGCTTAATAATTGTAGTTTATTTTAGAAATAGGTACACATGACTTGGGACATGTTGTTTCAAAGGAAGGCATAACCATGGATCTAGAGAAAATAAAAGCTATCATGGAATGGGAATCTCCTAGGCATGTGGATGAGGTTAAATCATTCATGGGATTAACAGGTTATTACAGGAGGTTCATCAGGAAATTATCACATATTTATTATCCTATTACATCATTATAGAAGAAAGTAAAGAAATTTGAATGGACAGAGGAATGTGCAACATGTTTTGAACAGTTGAAACAATTATTAACAAATGCTCCAATTCTAAGGATTACAGATCCAGATAAAGAGTTTGTGTTATGTAAAGATGCTTTCAAGAGAGGACTTGGTGGAGTCCTAATGCAACATGGACATGTAGTATGCTACAAGTCAAATAAACTGAATGAGCATGAGAAGAACTATGTGACACATGATCTTGAGTTGGTAGCGATCATCCATGCTTTGAATATGTGGAGGAATTATATTCTTGGCAGGCAATTCATCTTGATGAGTGAACATAGTGGGCTAAGATACTTGTTTGACCAACCTAATCTGAATTCTAGGCATCCTAGGTGGTTGTCCACGATCAATGAGTTTGACTTCGAGATCAGTTACAACAAGGGTAAAGAGAACATTGTTGCAGATGTCTTAGTAGAAGAGTATAGGTAAATCACATAGCAACTATGAGTTCATATGGGACATATTTATAGGGAGGACAACAAGATGACATGTACAGGGAGCTTAGGAATAGGTTACAACAACAGGGTACAGTTGAACAAGATGTGGACTATCATCTCATGTCACATGGTTTGGTGAGATTTAGAGACAAGATCTATGTGCTAGACAATAATGATCTCAAGAAGCTTATCTTGTGGGAATTTCATGTTAAGCCATATTCAAGTCACCCAGGATATTAGAAGACATTGACAACGGTGATTAAGTTCTACTATTGGTCGAATCTGAAGAAAGAGGTGGAAGACTTTGTGGCAAGATATTTGGATTGTCAACAAGTAAAAGTAGAGTGCAAGCATCCTGGGGGTTTAATATATCCATTTTTGATTCCGGAGTGGAAATGGGAGGTCATTTCTATGGATTTCATCATAGGTTTCTCGAGGACATCTAGACAACATGATTCCATTATGGTTGTGGTGGACAGGTTGACTAAGGTATATCACTTCATAGTGGTTAAGTCTACCCATTTAGCTAGTGAGGTAGCACAAGTATTCATCAGAGATATAGTGAGGTTGCATGGTGTTCTAAAGAAAATTATGTCAGACATAGATGCTAAGTTCACTTCCAGGTTTTGGAAGGAGTTATTTTCAGGTTTGGGTACAAAGTTGGCCTTTAATACAAATTATCATTTAAAGACAGATGGATAGACAAAGAGGTTCAACAATGTGGTGGACATGTTGAGAATGTATGTTATGAATCCGCAACGAAAGTGGGAATAATATATTCCACTGATGGAGTTTGATTACAATAATGGGTATCAAGAGTCATTAAGGATGATTATGCTTGAGGCAATTAATGGGAAGAGTTGTATCACTCCCACTAGTTGGAGTCGTCCAGTGAAAAAGGTGTTGATTGGACCAGCCATATTACAGACATAGAATAGGAAACGCAAGTTATCAAGAAGAATCTAAAGGAAGCATAGGACAAGAAAAAAGTCATGCATATCAACACAGGGTATTTAAGGAGTTTCAGGTTGGAGGAAAGGTGTATTTGTGCATTAATCCCAAGAAGAGATCCTTGAGGATTAGGTCATGTGCAAAGCTCACACCTTGATATTGCGGGCCTTTCGAGATCCTTGAGAGGATTGGACCAGTGGCCTACAAACCTACACTTCCTCTGACAATGAAAGTCCATGATGCTTTCAATGTTTCATTTCTTAAAATATACGTAAATGATGTTGATCATGTGCTTGATTGGTTTGTATTGAAGGTGGATCCAGAAGGAGAATTCTAGCAAGAACCCCAGTGCATTTTGAAAAGGAAATAACTCATGCTCCGAAACTAAGCAATCAAACAAGTTAAAGTGTAATGGAAGAACTTTCAGCTTGATGAAGCTACATGGGAGACGACTGATTAGATGTGGGCTATGTATCTTTCTCTATTCGTTGGTTGAGAATATGTCTTTTGGTATATATTGTGGTTATGTCTATATACACATATGTATGATGTAAATACCACATCGAGTTGGGTTATAAAGCTCCAATAAGAGATATGATTGACATGTTGTTATGTTGGTTATATCGGTTTTTATTTTCAACAAGTTGTTCATTATAAATATTACATCGAGCTAAGTTATAAAGCTCCATGGGAAATATGTTTTTGTTTTCAGTGGTCTTGTTGGTTATAGGTGTCATTGAACACCAAGGATGATGTTCCCCAAGGGGGAGGATTCTGTAACAACCCTAGTTAAAAATCCATGTAACAAAGTTAATAAAGGAAAAATAAGACCAAGGTCACGGGACATGTATTCTAAGTTGAAGGCTGGGAAAAAAACCTAGTGGGTTTTCATTTGGTATATTATGGTTGAGTAAATTGGCGAAAATATTTTGAAAAGGAAAAGAGACATTAATTGGGATTTATTTAGGAAAATAAAGGAATTTAGGAGAAAAGGAAGATGAAAGGTCACAGGTTGCATGTGAGGAGGAAATTGAAAGAAAATGATGGAAATTGACGAAAATAGAGGCCTTAATGATAAAAATGCTTTTGAGGATCAATTCACAACCTTTTGTCAGTTCAGTTTTGGAGCTCTCTCTCTATTCTCTCCCTCTCTCATACTCTTGCACACTTGGAGCATTCTTGGAGAACTCTAGAATTGGGGAAAGGAAGGAAAAGAAAGGACAAGAAATAAAAGGGAAGCAAAGATCAAGGAAGAGTTGGATCAAGTGGCTATAGCAAGATTACTTGTAGGTATCAAGTCACTTATATGATTGTCTTGTTAGTTTTGGCATGCATAGTATATGCATGTGTGTATTTAGTTCTCTTGCTATCATTGACATGGGATTTTCTATGTGACAGTGATTTCAAATTTGCCTTGCCATTTCCAGATAGCCATGGTGTGATAAGGTTGTTTCATTTAGTTGAGCTAGATTGTTGGATAGTTTTGTAACTGGGTGAGGTGGTCTCAGGAAAATTCTCAAGGACTTAGGAATCCCTTGACTGCTAATGGCAAGATACATGGTAAATACTGAGGGTGGAGATGGGCAAATTACCTAAAGTAACATTGAAGAAATTTGGAGGCATCCATGCTTATTTATGCCTAATGATCCCTTGATCGGTAATAGCGGGATTGTGGTAAAGTTTGGTAGTGTATCTTTCTTGTTTGGGCCTAAGAATCCGTTGATTGGTAATGATGGGATACACGACAAAGCCTAGTTGTATAGATGAGGGTTTCAAGCCTAGGAACCCCTTGACCAGTAATAGCGAGATACATAGTAAAGCCTAAGGAAGCCCTAGTTGGTTTTGTTGTGAGTCCCACATACATGCTTGGAATATGGCATGAGGGCGATTGGCTGAAAGAAAGATTTGGTTCAGCTTAATTTATGGTCGGGTGGTACGTGGAATTCCCTGACTTAGTTGGATTTACATATGATAATAAGACTTATTTCCTATTGTATTTTATGAGTAAATTCACTTGTTATTATGTGGCTTTAATGGTTGTTCTATCATTGTTATTATTTTGGTTATATGTTGGTTATAAGCATGGTTTCATGACAGATTCTAGTTATGGCTCTTATCATGTTTTGATTGGCAAATGAATGGTGATTAAATGCATGACCTAATAGATGTTATTGAAACTATTGTGAGAGGGCATCAAATCTTCTTGATGATTCTCAGATAAGTATGAGATCCCTATGTTTAAATATGTGATTATGACCTGTAGATTACATGTTCATGATGTGTTTGACAAACTGCCTATCATGGTTAGGCTTGGTTAGGCCAAGTCCTTGATTAATTTTTGTGTTAGAGGCTTTGTCCTTGTACCATTTATCATTTTGTAAAGTTTCATTAAGTTATGTGCAGTGGTCTGGAGACTAGCTCTAAAAAAGTGCCACAGATCTCATGGTTGCAGGCATAGAACTGAGTGAAAAAGACTATAGTCGTTCCCTTGCAGGCTTATGCATGTGACTAGAGGGTTACAGTTGAATTTAGGCACTATTATTCTAGCGTCTAGGAGTCTAGATTAGTGAAAAAGCATGTTAACTCAGGGTCTGGGCACCTAGAAGGGTGGTTTAGCTCTTGGGGGTCCTATAGCACCTATAAGAAGTCAATAAGGTTTTGGTTTGCCAATTCCACTTCCTTAAGGTGATATAGGAGGTTGAATCATATCATAGCAACTCTTCATCTCATGTTCACCCTTGTAGGCCAGTTAACATGGTTAAATGTGGGAGTAGGGTGTTACATTAGGCCTTTATTATTTAGGAATTTCCTCCCAAATGGTTACTCAATTACCAAGGTTGATCATTTGACTACATGCAACACCTGTACACTTAAGAGTAGTCTACAACTAATGTTACACTGCCTTGGATTCTTTGCCACATATGGGGAACTTGAATTCTCTACATGCAGTAGCTATTTTGGGTTGATTGATTAGTTAACTAGATAATCACTAAGTTAGACTCTTGTCCCACAACACAACCGACCTTCCAATAGTTCCTCCAATAGTTAGAACTAGTTTAACTAAAAACAAATTGAAATAATTGACCTTTATTGCTACAAATTAGAAATCACACATGCTTAACTAAAATCCAACTCCTCTAACTTGAATTTACTAAGCTAACTAGGTGACAAGAGCCATGTCACACAAGTTAACTGCATCCAAGTTGTTTGCTGATATGGAAATTTGAATTTTCTCAATTTGACTAAGGCAAAGTCGAATTGAAACCTTTTTGTTACACTTCTCAACAATATTTTGACATGAATACATATTTATAATGCTCCCTTGAGAATGAACGAATGAACACAAGGTTGAGGTTCCATAGTGCATGCACACTAGAAAATAGAAAAGCACTTTACCATATTTAGTAAACTACTTGAAAAATAAGGTTGTTGATCTTAAAATAGGGTAGGAGTCAATAATAGAGTTGATTATAGATAATATCACCCAAAAAAAGTGATAATATAAGAAATAACTCACACCCAAAAACAAGTTAGAAATAAGATTAAAAGTCAGAAGGATAAGGTGATAATATGAGTGGATAAGGTTGGATAAGACAATTTCACAAAATAAGAGAGGAAATGTGCATTCATTGATAAGTTGGTTAGAGAATAGGGAATGAATACTAATGGATAGGAAATATCCACATAATTATTGAATCAATGTCCAATCACTACCATATGTCATTATAAGTGGCATCCCCTACTAAAAATATACTTACTAAAAATAGAAAATGCTAAAAATAGAAAGTGACCATAAAGGGTAGGGAATTTGTAGTAGGTGATGAAAAGTGGACAAAAGTAATCCTTTGAAGTCAATGTCTTACAACCCTAATGGCTTGTTGTATTGCTTGAACCAGTGTCCCTAAATTTATGTGATAGCTACATGAATACTCAGTTTATTGCCAGGTAGATTGTTTACTCTTGCTTGGTTTATAAATGAACTATGAAAATCATCTATGAAAAAGGACATCTTGAATCTACTATATAGTGATTAGAAGGGAATTGCAAATTCTTGATCATTTACCCTATAGTATTATTATGAAGAATTTACCTCCCTTCCCTTAAATTCTTAAAAGAATTGAAGTATGGTGTATACAAGATGTTCATTTTGACGAAAGGGTTGTGTGATTTATTTGGCAAGATACCTTTCTCACCATGATAACTTATAATAAGCTTGGTATGACTTGTTGCTTGGATTTCTTGTTAAGTTGATAATATATGTTTGGAAGGCTACTACCAACATGAGTTTTTTCTAACTCATTATATTTACTAATGCATGAAGCTTCTCTTGTATTCATAAGTGGATGGAATTGGATGCTTGCTTCTTGAATTTCCATTTGAAATTTATATGTACACATAAAAATGATTTTTCGTTATTAGTGAGTGTGTGCTTGTTATGTGAACCTCTCTTATGTAGTCGTACATAGTCACATGCGACTGTATATGTTAAGATGCATGTGGGGTTGTTGACAAGTAGAATGTTGATGTAAATGTGGTAAATGCCGCAAGAATTTATCTTTGTGTTGATGAATGCTTATGTACCATGATCCTCAATGTTACAGTTTGTGTTACTTTTGCATGAGGCTATTGCTAAGTCAAAATTACTAGTGCATGATTGTATATTAAATGGTGCTTATGAGAGAATGCTTGGGGTTTAATTGTAAATGTAGATGTTCATATTGAAGGGACTTAAAAAAAATTAGTTTAAAGATTTTGAATACTTAGCTAGATTTGTGTGTCGTTGAAGAAGAATTTTTTTCATTACACCGAAAGAAAAGTGTTTATCTTTAAAAAAGAAAATAAATTTCGGCAATATGTTACTGACAAATTTTTTGTAGGGTGATACGCAAGTGAAAAATAATTTTCTTGTGTATGATAAATGAAGGAGAAGGAAGGAGTGTTTCAGCAGAATAAATAGATACTTGGTCGGTATATTGTTGGTAAGGAGAATAAATCATGTCAATATGTAGCAAGAAGAAAAAATTAAATGTGAAACACTAGTGGGAAAGATAACATGTATTAACAAGAAAAAAAGATAATCTTAACAACAAAGGAAGAAGCTTTGGTGAGAAACAAAATGAGTATTTATGATAAAGAAAATATTTATAACTAAAAATATTTTATGTATCAATGAGAATGAAAATGTATATCGATGATAAGAAAAGGTTTATCGGTGAAAATATTTTATGACAACAAGGAAAAGTTAATCTTGGCAATAGGGAAAATGAGTTTCAACAATATGATAATTTGCAAGTCCTTATATGTCATCACTGAGAAAAGAAGGGTGTGACAAAGACAAAGAAAGGGCTTATCATGGTGGTCGAAAATTCAATAGGTGTGAAATAACACATCCTTGAAAGTTTTATGAGGTGCGATACTAGCAAGGAGAACTTTTTATCTCATGTGATATGTCACATAGAAAGCAAATTCCAGCAATGTAGTTAAGGAGATAAACGCTTTATCACAATGAATAAAATTCCCATGAAGTCACATACGATGGGTTTAAAAGCATCTTTGAGGACATGAAGGTTGGAAGAGGTGTGATAAGCCCCAAGCAAAAGGATGTTGGTTCATCATGCATGGAGACCAAGAGATGACCATGGGCAAGCATGGTATGGATGTCATGTAGTCCATGTTGACATGTTTGGGGTATGGACGATGATGTGGCAAAAAGGAAATGTGAGTAAACTTGACTGATTTTTAGAGGGCTATAACTTTGTTCTTGTAACTCGACTTTAGACAAAATTATAGGCATTGGAAAGCTCTTAATTAGTAGAATATGTGGTATGATCCGGATTGTCCACAGTCTTTTTTTCATTGTGTCGACATTTCAAACCCCAAAGGGGGTCCATCATCAGGACAAATTAGAAAGATAGAAAAGAATGAAAGATTATTGAGAGAAGGAGACATGAACCTGGATATAAATAAACCAAGAACCCTAATTTTATATAAGGGTCGACACTTGATTTCAAGAATTTTTTTTTTTCATATTTAATTTAATTTTTTGTTTTAATTATCCAAAATTGGCTCAGGATTTTAATTATTTT
>APFE030934624.1:192483-245683 GCA_000404065.3 Pinus taeda | reverse complement strand
TCAAAATAACTTAATTAATTATTTCCAAGTAGTTGTTAAGACTAAATTTGATTTTAATTCACAATTTAATTCAAGGACAAATTAAATTGGAATATTCTTGTTGCCACATTTCAACACTCCCTCTCAACAAGAAAGGGATTATCTGCCACCCCAATACTATCTCTATGGAACTCGAATTTACACTTTGACAATTCCTTTGTCAAAATGTCAGCATCTTGCTCCTCTTTCAAAATATACTGCAACAACATGATCCTCCTCACTACACAGTCTCTAAGATGATGATACCGGATGTCTATGTGCTTGGACCTATCATGAAATGCTAGATTCTCAGAGAGTTTGATACAAATCTGATTATCACAATAGATCACAGTTGGATCCATCCTCTGATCAAACAAACCAACTAGGATTTTCTGCATCTAGATGGTTTCACATGTTGCCTGAATTGCAGCCATGTATTCAGCCTCTGATGAGCTGAGTGAAACCGACATTTGTTTCTTGCTGTACCAAGAAACTGTCACTGACCCAAGGTTGAAAATCCCTCCTGATGTGCTCTTCTGATCTGATGGACTCCCTGCCCAATCTGCATCAGTGAAGCCCTATATCTTCACTCCCTTTGTCTATCTGTACCATAATCCATATTGAGATGTGCCTCTGAGGTATCACAATACATGCTTTGCCGCCTTCCAAAACATCATGGTAGGATGAACCATCGCTTGAATCAGCTGGTTCACCGCATAACACAAATCTGGTCGTGTGTTCACTAAGTACATCAGTGAACCCACAAGCTGCTTGTACATAGTAGCCTCCACTACCTCTCCTGAAGTAGCATCCTCCTTCCTCCAGTTACTAGCTAGAGGAGTTTTCATGGGCTTGCACTTCTCCATGTGGAATCTCCTGAGTACGTTGGCATACTTGCCTTGAGACACAAACAATTCCCCATCCTTCTACCACACTTCCATGCCAAGGAAGTAATGCATGATACCCATGTCTTTCATCTCAAATTCCCTTGCAAGGTCCTCCTTGAAAGATACGATCAACTGATCATCACCAATCAATATGAGATCATCAACATAAAGTACGATGATCAACAACTTATCTTTCACCATGATGTTGTAGAGGTTTGCATCCACTTCACTCTTTGTGAAGCCCAACCCGATGAAGTAGTTGTCTATCCTGGTGTACCAAGCACGAGGTGCTTGCTTCAACCCGTACAACGCTCTCTTGAGTCGGCACACATGCGACTCATGATCAAAGGTCTCAAAACCTTCCAACTATTATATGTACACCTCTTCCTCAATCTCGCCATTGAGGAATGTAGTCTTCACATCCATCTGATCGATCTTCCAACCCATCTGTGCTGATAGTGCCAACATAGATCTGATAGATGAGTACCTTGCGGCAATAGCAAAAGTATCATCATAGTTAATCCCCTCAACCTGTGAAAAGACACGAGCAACAAATATTACCTTATGCTTCTCCACAATACCATCAACAACTTTCTTTACCTTGTAAATCCAACGGGAACTCACAACTGACTTGTTCTCTAATCTCGGAACCACATCCCAAACACTGTTACGAACTATGGAGTCATACTCTTCCACCATAGCATCAACCCAAATTGGTTACTACAATGCTTCCTCAAAGGAATATGGCTCAGTCTCAAAACATTCCTCAGTAAGGGCCATGTATCCAGTGTACCTCTCAGGTGACCTCCTCTGTCTTCACTGAGAAAATGGTTCTCCCACATTCTCTCTCGCATCCTCCAACAATCTGTCAGCTTTTCTTGTGTGCTTCTGTCCATCTCTGGAATACTTTTCTTGAGTGGATGTCTCCACTTCTGGAACCTCTGCATGCGGCTGCTCCACATCAGTCTAAGGCTCCTCCTCCTTAGGAACCAACAGTTCCTCCACAAATTGTAGTTGGAGCTCCCTCTCAAGGGAAACTCACATGGCCTTTTGCTCATCAAACTTGAGATCTCTGCGAACCACTATCCTCTGACTGGTAGGAAAGTACACCTGATAGTTGTGAGGTGTATCAGTGTACCCCATAAGTATCCCCAACTCTGTTGTCGACTCAAGCTTCTTCTGTGCATCCTTTGTCACATGGAAATATACCGATGATCCAAACATCCTGAAGTGACCCACATCTAGTCTCTTACAGGAGAAAGCTTCCTCTGGTGTCTTCATCCCAAGTATGCGATGTGGGCTTCTATTCTACAAATAGACCGTTGTGTTGCATGTCTTAGCCCACAAGTGAAGTGGTAGGCCTTGGTCATGTAGCATTGTCCGTGCTACCCCATAATAGTTTTGTTCTTCCTCTCAGCCACCCCATTTTGTTGTGGGTTATAAGGTGTCGTCAACTCTCGTTTGATTCCTTTTGCTGCACAGAAGTCCTTAAACTCTTGAGAGACATATTCTCCACCATTGTCACTTCTCAAGGCCTTGATCTTCTTCCCTAACCCTTTCTCGACCAAAGCTTTGAATTCACAAAACTTTGTGAAGGTTTGGTCCTTCTTCTGCATGAAATAAATCCAACATTTATGGGAATAGTAATCAATGAAAATCACAAAATACCTTTTCTTTTTTGTGGATGCCATCAAGAATTGTCCACACACATCTGTATGAACTCGCTCTAAGATAGCCTTTGCTCAACTGTCTCGATCATGAAAGGAAGACTTGGTGTACTTTCCTAAGGTACAACCTTTGCATGTGTCAACTCAATCAAGTTTACATTTGGGAAGTCTTGTAGATATCTACTACATTATCTTCAAAGCCCCATGATGTAAATGGCCCAACCACTTGCGCCACAACTCACCTATGTCTTGGCTTTACACCAATATTGCTTTCGTACTCAATGTTGCATAATCATCTACCTCTAGTTTATAGAGATTCTTCACCCAAATTCCTATCCTCTTGGTCTGACACATGGTTATGTGTCCTAGGAACACCTTTACTTTACTGAAGACAACATTGTAGACTTTGTCCTCCAGCATCACGACCAATACCAAGTTCTTCTTCAGTCTAGGCACATACGTCACATCTGTCAAGGTGATAGGAGCTCCATGCTCCCTATCAAAAGCAACCGTGCCCACTCCTGAAACACTATACCTTCTATTGTTACCCATCTCTATGCACATCTTGAGGTCTTTCTCCTCCAAGGCACTAAATAAACTTTTATCATTGGTCATGTGGAATGAGGATCCACTGTCAGGATACCAGACACAACCCATCATTGATGACACCATGCATGTGATGAGGGTAAAGTCCATTTCTAACTGAGAGGCTAATGCCTCACCTTCCGATCCTACCAAGGATCCCTTCTTGGACTTCTTTAATGGGCATTTAGTTGCCTAATATCCCATTTCATGAAAATTAAAGCATCTCACTTTAGGCTTTTCACCCTTCTTCCCTCCATGAGAAGATTTCGATTTGGAATGGGAAGTCTTCCCTTTCACTTTCCTTGCCTTACTTGATAAGGCTAGATTTTCTTCGTCATCATCCTTGGATGAAGAACCATCTCCTGTGCTCCTCTTGATCTCCTCCTGCATCAGATCCAACCATAGTCATTCCCAATCTGACAATTTCTCCCTTCCATTCACAAAGTCCTGGTAGTTATTCCAACTCTTTGGAAGGCCAAGGAGAGCGAGTCTCACCATATCATCATCGGAAGTAGTTATTGCCACATTGCTAAGCTCATCTCTGCAGGTGGTGATCTTGTTCAGATATGTGGAAATAGTATCGCCCTTTTCCATCTTGATTCTTCGAAGCTTATCCTTGAGTGCCAATTTCCCCTGGTCGCTATTGTTCTGGTAGACATCCTTCAATGTCTTCCACATTGAAAATGGAGTATCCTTCCCATGGAAACTTGAGACAATATGGTCTCAAACTCCCTCAAGGATGATCCATCTCGCCTTCGCCACACACTTCTTCCACTCAGCCAACTCTTGTGCGTTAGTTGAAGATAGCTTTTGGATTTCTTGATCAATGAATTCCTTCAAGCCATTGTCTTCTAATACAACCTCCATTCTATATTTCCATGCTATGTAATTCAAGCTACCTTCCAAGGATTACTCGAGTCTCAAGCCATAGAATGCCATTAGCCAACCTTGAAATATGATAAAAATTCGATTTGCACTTGCAACCCCAAACTTCAAACTTCGAATTCTCTTCTAAATATAATGTTCACAACTCCAACCAAGTGTTCCTTTGGGATTATTCACCTTCAACCAAGTGGAACACTGACCTCACACACGGTCAGAACTACACAATCCTCAAGGAATTAATTCCTTATGCATGCATGAGTTTTCTTTATAGGAAAACACATGCAAGTGATAGTACGCCGTCCTTGACATTTAACTTAACTTGGTCTTTCTAAGAATAGACATGCATGAGCTTTTGATGAGGGAATCTTCAGTTAACTAGAGTACACTAGTTGAGTGCATGCATGCATCAACTAACTGTTAACTCTCTATTAGTTCCTCAAACAGTTTGGAACTAATTACAACTCAAATATAACTCAATATTATCTCCTTAAGTTAAGGCTTATCTCCCTAATTTAAGGGATAACTCTTGCATGACTCAGAAAGACTTCTTACTTGAATTTCTTCAACTAATTAAGTCAAAATAACTTAATTAATTATTTCCAAGTAGCTGTTAAGACTAAATTCAATTTTAATTCACAATTTGATTCAATGACAAATTAAATTGGAATATTCTTGTTGCCACATTTAAATAAAGCATATATCAAAATATTGGTAATTGGATAGTTAGTAGTATAATGACTTATTTTTCCACATGTGAAGCATTTAGAGAGTGGCTTATGTTTGTTTGATCCATTTATCAACCTTCTCATGAATTGCAAATCTTCTTTATTTGATTCATCTTGAGCAGTCATGATCTTTAATCTTCTCTAAATATTTGAGTACTTATTCCTTATGAGGTGGCTTTTTTATCTTCATTCCGTATGTAGAGTGCATGTCATCTCCTTCATACAGACATTGCATTGTATCCATCATTTCTTTTGTGATATCATAATGAATCACCTAATTTGAATCTAATTTTGGAAATCCACTCAATATTGCTTTATGGATATTGAGTTATTATTTCCATCCATCCCCTATAGATTTCCATATACATCATTCTTTCCTTGTAGACTGCAAAATATTATCCATCAAATAATGTTGTCTTGTGTGAGAAAAAACATCTTGATTAACCATGGTCCCTTGTGATCTACCTTCTAGTTGTTAAATTATTCCTAAAGGAACTGTCTCTGAAACCAATTGTTGGAAATATGATTATACTAGGGGATGGAGGAGTGAATCAATATAGTGGCCAATTTGTGGGAAATATAAACATTTCAATGCATATACAATGTCAAACACATCAACCACATAAGAACACACCAAATATGTATGACACTTTTTATTATTATTAAAGGATCTTGTAAGCACCAACCTACTATTACATTGATATATTAGCAATAAATAGAATGATACACCAATCCACTCGCATGCTTTATTGGCACTAACCATAAGGAGACACCAATCCACTAAAATGATTTACTGGAACCAACCAAAAGGAGACACCAATTCACTGTTTTTCTTTAATGGCATCAATTAGAAGGATACACCAATCCCCTAATTTCATTTACTAACACCAACAAGAATGAGACACCAATACCATGACTTGTTTTACCAACACCAATTAGAAGAAGACATTAATGCCCTGATTTTCTTTACCAACACCATCTAGAAGGAGACATCAAACCCTTTCTTTGTAGGCACCAAAATACTCTACCTATCAAATCTCTTTTTCGTACATTTTCAAATTTAAATCCATAAGCTTTCTAATTAATATTAATTACACAAATTTCTTCATGTTTGATCCAATTTGATCTTCCTCTACATCTCTTTTGCTCAACATATAACTCCCTGCTAGTATGTTTCAATTATGCTCTATCCAAAATATTCATATACCACTCCTTTGCTTTGTATGCCACTCCATACTCTGTATCCTTCAATTCTTCATACAACATTGACCTATCTATCCAGACTTCATCCTTGGACTCTTCCTCGATCACATGTCTTTCATAGACTTCATTATCAAACTTCTTCCACTTTTTTATCATGTATAACTTTGTTTGACTTCTCTGCGCAACAAAACCAACACAACCACAAAAAAACTCAGAATTTATGGTCATGTATCTTATTATCACACACCTTCCCTCATCCTTCAACATACTCAAGCTTCTCCAATTTGGAATATTTATATTAATTTGTGTCAATCAAAACTTAGTAAAGCCAACACACCATAGAGGACCAATTGGATAACCTGCATGATTCTAGATTTTCAGGGTTATTTCATCAAGGGATTAACATCGTGTTGTAGCGATAATAACCACCTCTAAAAAATTGCCTTAGCTTTGTTTTGGAGCCTCCCTACCAACCATCCTTAGCAACATGTCTTGCAATGTCAAGTGCATAGGCCTCAGCTGAGTTTCAGTGGCCTGTCGGCCTGTGCATGTCAGCTTGCTTGTCTCCCTCTCGTAGGCCGACAAAACAGACTTACACTATTTTTTGGCTGAGACACTCCCCCAGAAAATTGCACAATTACGAAGTGGAACCAACCTTCCCTCTAGAAATTGCACAAATATGTTGGCCAACTTGCTAGGCTTTGAAATTGCGTAGAATAGTCAGATAGGATTCCTTGAGAAAACTATGCAATCTGACCCAATACTGTAGCTCAGCCCAGAAATTGCGCAATTCTGGGAGATAGTCACTTATTGACCCCAGAAATTGTGCAATCCCTTAGGGACAGCTAGCACAACTCGACCCAAAAACTACGCAAATTTCCATCCCAGGCTCACAAACCGATGCATGTGTCTTCAAGTTGACCAATTCCCTTTAGGACTAAGAAAAAATTATTTTCATGCATGAGCTGCTTTTCCTAAAATAGAAAAAGGTAGCATGCAAAAGGCCTCCCTAGATATGAAGGATCTATTTTTAGCAGCTGAAGATTACATGCATAAATCATTTTAGAAACTTCTCGCCAAGTGTCATTTTTTCTAGATTTGTGGCATGCGCATCATAACCTCAATCTTATCAAAACTTATGAATCGAACATTGCAGAGCTCATTCCTCACATCAACCTTGTAGCTCTAACATCCCACATCACATCAAGGAGTCTTCGACACTTTCATCTTAGCTATTTTAAGGTAAGTCTGCTTTTCATGTATTGCATTGCATTTTTGTCGCTTTTTGTGTTTCACTTCATGTAAGTGTTGTCTACTTGAGTTCAATGAATGCTTGTTGTCATTTTAATGTATGTTAGCTTGCAGAAGCACTGTTTCAGTTTTTGTTTGCATCTCACTGTTGTTGCATGCATGACACTATTTTTTGCACCGACGGTCGTTGTTTCGGCGACCCGCTTCACACACATGCATGCTTTCCCGTTTTCTGAATTCTCTACTTATTGTTTGCATGCATGACCATTCACTCTTGTTTACACTCAGTTTCACCATGCATTTAGACTTCTCATGTTTTCAGTCACCAGTTGGGGGGTCTGGGCTGCCTTGGCCTAGACCTTACCCTGCCCGGCTAGCATTGCCCATTTATGGAAGTGAAGGCCCTACCTTCCCTCCATAAATTGTGTAAGTATGGCTTAGCACTAACCTCCAAGATTTCATTACACAATTGGGGGAACTTAGTACATTGTTGGCCCCATAAACTACGCAATGCAGTTTTTTGGTTTGCATGTCATTACTGACTGAAATTGCACATTGCACAGTTTTAGTCCTCAACATGCCAAGATCGATTGTGCATTGTGTATTTCCAATAGTCACTCAGCCTCCCGACAACCCGAACTGTGCCTTGTGCAAATTTGGCTTCAGTCTCCCAGCCTCCTGATGAAAAATGCGCAATTTTCACAGACAGTGACACATGTATGTTGCATGTCAGTCCTCCAATTTGTTCTAGTTTTCAACTAATAGATCACTTGCTATGAGTGTTGCTATGTCTCTAGGTATCATAGGTGTTCGTCTGCCTCTTAGTGGCACAGGTACAATGGCCTTCAGGAGAGCAGAGTCAAAGACACCGTTGAGAGTGCAATTGGGGATGCAGTCAATCAAGTGTCTATGGACTTGCCTATCTATGAAGACATCAAGTTGTTCATGAAAAAGGATATCAAAATGAAATGGCAGCGAAGTCATAGTGAGTAGCACCATCAGTAGTAGCGGAAGGTAGAAAATCTATGTGCGACAAATGCAAGAGGAAGGTTGTTGACAGTACAAAGGTGGAGCATAGCTGCAAGCTCAAAGCAGATCCACTTGTGATGAAAGAAGCTTTGGAAATTGAGGCTATGAGATGAGTACATGACAAGAGGATCACACGAAGGTAGTGAGAGAAACAGAGAAGGAGTTGCAGGTGCTAAAGCAGCAACTCAAGGAAGAATAGGAGCTGCACAGACGAGAGAAGGAGTTGCAGCAGGAATAGGTACAAAAGGAGGCATAACATGCACAAACTGATGAAACTGCACCCATACAGGTTATAGACCCAACCCAATAGCTGGCATAGAGTAGACAATGTGAGCAGTACCGTCGATCACATGCAAGGGTGCTAAGGAGCATGGATGTCATTATGTGCACACATGAGATCCCACCCATTGGCACACTCATCAAGGTGAAGACAACAACCAAGTCCGACTAGAGCTGAACATGTACTTCGACAAGTTGATGTGTATGGCCACCAACACACACTTGGAGATCAACACAGACACTATGCATCAGTATGTTGTTGGTCCAGTTGCACTTAAGAAAAAGATGTGCATGTTATCAAACGAGTTGGACAAAAGAGCCATATCAGTGTACCCAGATGCAATAGAGGCAAGAGTTCGCTTTCAGTAGGATGTCGCCATTGAGCACATGGACACCATCATGAACGGCCAAGCTTAGCATCAGTTCGGCACTGTCAATCATCACAAGGATATCAAAGAGTTGGTCTCACCACAACTATCCGAGTGTTAGTGATAGCTTGCATGGCTTTCTCAAGCCTATTTTGTCTCACATGGGTAAATGTGCAGATATTATGTAACATCTTGTAAAGTGGAATTCCAAGTGTCGATAGTTGAATGTAACATTCATCTAGTAGGTGAAGAGTCATGAGGGTAGGTGAAGAGTCACAAAGAGGAATGGCATGGGTCACCCCAGCCTTTGCTATTTATAGAACCTCATAACTCATTGTAGAGGCTTTTGGGCAGCCAAGCTTCCGATAGGAGTATCTTAGAGAAAGCTTGGAGATTATTGTAATGAGCCTTGGCTTCTCCATAGTGTAGAGCTAGTATATCTCTTTGGAGGAGCAGGTAGCAATGACTGTAACGTTCCATTATCGAGACTAGTGGTTCGTCATGGTTCTATTGTATGTTTGGAACTTTCACTTCTTAATATAACAAAGCCAACACGTTTCATGCATATGTTGTTATTGTATTTCAGTTAACTTGGTTACCCTAATGACATATGTATTTTTTTCTTATGCATGTATGTATAGACACTTTATGTATATGTATGTATGAATCTTACTAAGATACGTTGTTGGTTTAACCATCACTTTGGATTGTTGGTTCGCCTGCCTTCCAGTTTGTGATGCATCCTTGCTTGCATGTTCCCTTCCAAGCTGTGTTTTTCCATAGTTTCCCCAAGGGGCACACTCACTCCACCTTCCATGTGTTAGAACCATTCATGCACCTTACTTGGCGTGCTACACATGTCACACCCTTACTACCAACAACCGTGATCAAGGCGATACCGTACGACCAACTGCTAGGACTCCTACACCAAACAGTTTGAGGTCTAGTTGGGACTTCTTACTGGGGATATCCCCTGACATGTTGGCAGGTCCAGCACCATCAAAATTTTAGCACTAGAAGGAGGGCCAAATGACAAGATGAGTCTTCACAATCTGTTTTGAATCTTCTGACATCTCTCATAGATACTATCAAAGCTATCCCTTAGTGATGTTTTTCACATGTCGAACCTCTCAGCATCACAAAGGAGTTTGCTGATCTCTTTTCCAAATTCTCCTATGATGGTGAAGGTGAAGTAGCCTGGCCTAAGCACTTATAAGACTTCTATGCATTCCTTGCAGACGAGTTCTATGCAGAAGAGGCCAACGTGCTGCCTGCATACACAGTTCATGAATCCCCACTATGGTGGTGCTGGAGTCTGCCACTTGACAACGTTCACTCACTTGAGTAGTTATGTGATCTCATCGAATGTACTTTCCATCATTTTGATCCAGAACCTCTTGACCAAAAATTGTTAAAACAATGGAAGGCCCCACAAGAATCGCTTATGGATTTTTGGGACCGCTTCCATGTGTTGCACTTTCAAGCTCCGAAAAGTCAGATGAAATTCTAGTTTCTCATGGACATATTTGAATATTGTCTTACCAAATCTGTCAATCCTAAAAGGAATTTCAAGCTCAAGCCCCACTCAGCATACTTCGGTGTTGGAGTTTTGCAATCGCAGACAGACATGATCGTTGTCACAAGTGATTTTCCACCGTCCTCTCATCAAACAACTTCACCACCGCAGAGTGATGTGGGAGAACATGCACAAACATCCGTTCAACTGTTGCATCCTCCCAACATCACTTCTCTCAATTTTCACGCAAACTTGGTTGCAAAGCCCATGGGTTTTCATATGCATGTCTTACCTCAACCTTCGTCTTCGTGTTCTGTTGATCCTCTGGATTGCATTGTCTTGTTTTTCTTCCATTCTGGACTCTACACTTGTTGTGAACAAGGATCAAGCTATCGATGGAGTTGGTGTTGCACAACTAATGGCATTGTTAATCATGAAGAGTATGGCTGGGAGCTTGAACATCAACCTGTGATGAAGAATGGTTCCCTTCTGTCTGCACCTCCTCCATTTTTCCCTGACGTCTTTGGTGATTCTACCATCCCTAATTTCGCATATGTATATCTGTCTACAAATGCACCCATTGTTGATCATTCGCAGAACATACTGGATGTTTGTCCATCATCTGACAACGGGGAGGAAAAATCATTCCTTGAAAATCCACTTGATTCTTCATCTGCTTTTTCTAGAAATGCAAAGGGTGAACATTCTTGCTTCTCATCTACCCCTTTGTGTGATTCATCAAATCATGAGGATGTCGACAAACATCCTAAACTTTCTAATCTTGGTTTTCGTGATTTATCTACTTCTTCATCTGATCACGATGTTGATTCAATTGTTGTTAATCTGTCTAAGACATTGGTCTATCATGATCTATCTTTTGACGAAGTCGAAACCCTGCAGACTGTCCAAGCACATCAGCCTGAGCTTATGGTTATGTCAGGCCCTCCTTGTCTTGAGGTTGTTTTCACTTCTAATCAAGAAATTTTTCAAACACCCAAGGCTCCTCATCACTCATTTGTATGCTCTGAAGATCAATCTAACACCCGTATTTCGCTTCCTCCACTCGAACTACAAGATCCCATCACTCATGCATTGGAGGAATCTTAAGCAACAAGCACACTTGCGCAACACCTTCGTTGTCACAGTTAGGAGAATGTTTATGCTTAAAATCTACACACAGTATAGCACAACACCATGGCAAGTCCACATAGTACATGTCATGCACTTTTACTCACTTCTTTTTTGTGGATGCACTTAAGTCTGGAGTGCGTTTGTCTTCATTGTTATATCTTTCATGTTTGCTCATTCACACTGTTGTGTTGTTCGCGAACCATGCCTTCACCAACATGGATTGACCAATGCACCGGTGGCTGCATTGGAAGTATCACTTCATGTAAGCAGACCCATGCACCATTAGCCTAGGAGTAGGAGTAGTGTCTGCTTTTGGTTTGTTTGCTTGCATGCATGTTTGCTTCTTACTTTGCATGTTTGTTTGTTTTCCTGCTTGTTTGCTTACTCGATTTTCTTACACATTTATTTTTTATTTTGTTTTGTTTTGTTGTTTGTGTGCTTGTTTTTGTCCATAGGTTAGTTTCACATGAAACCATGTGCGACTCTTGAAACAAGCTAGGTAAAGTACAAGAGGACTTGTGCAATTATCAATACTTGGTTATCTGTCGTCCTACCTCTGTATGAAGAACTT
The DNA here is from genome assembly GCA_000404065.3 of Pinus taeda. NCBI lineage: Eukaryota > Viridiplantae > Streptophyta > Pinopsida > Pinales > Pinaceae > Pinus > Pinus taeda. The sequence continues at coordinate 233,568 of APFE030934624.1, read as the reverse complement.
CTTGTCTTTATTCCATGGTACATCAATGGAAAATACGTGTTGTTTGAAGTGAAGCTTGGTGAAAACACAACACTTGCATGTTAACTAGTTTCACCTACTCTAGTCGGTTGTTTTTGGGTTAATCCTTGTCAGCTCAGTCAAGTAGAGTAAGGTGAGGGGGAAAACCTTAACAGGCATGTCAGAGATATATATAAACTACTTCTCTGAAGGAACAACCTCTTCTGCTCTCAATAAGTCAAAATCTCTCTTCCACCTCTGAAATGAATAAGTGCTATGCACAGTTATGAAAATGAAAATGTGAATAATTTCAAACAATGAAACTAAATCAGGTGAAAGAAGAGAAACGCTTCCTGTGTAGAGAGGTGATACAAGTAACTCCACCAGGGTACTGACTAGGCTCACTAGTAGTGGAGCAATATTGTTCCTACGTGACTCCGCTGGGGTATTGTCCAAGCCTGTTGGTAGCGGAGCAACACCAGAGATGAAAACTTGAACTCTGGCTATCATATGGCTTGTGCACCAATATACCCCTCATCCCAATCGAAACAACTGTGTTGGCTTGACTTGGAATGTGTGCCGATCGATTAAGAGCATGGTTGATGCTACATCTTATAATCAAGCAAGTGTGGAAGCCTAGATGATGAGAGAACTAAACGATACTTTCGAAGCTGCTAGAATTGCTTTTCATGAACAAGGTCCATTTAGAGAGATGGAGTTCTACCAATGTGTCGCCAAGTGTTGTAGCAGATACAACCACCCTCCAAAATTTTTCCTTAGCTTTGTTTTGGATCCTCCCTACCAACCATCCTTAACAACATGTCTTGCACTATTAAGTGCATAGGCTTCAGCTAAGTTTCAGTGGCCTATCGTCCTGTGCATGTCAGCTTTCTTGTCTCCCTCCTGTAGGTCGACATTCCGGACTTAGACTATTTGTTGGCTGAGACACTCCTCGAGAAAATTGCACAATTCTGGAGGGGAACCAACCTTCCCTCCAGAAATTTTGCAAATTTGTTGGGCATCCTACTGGGTTCAGAAATTGTGTAAAACAGTTGGACAGGCTTCCTTGAGAAAAATGCACAATCTAACCTAGCATTACAACTTAGTCCAGAAATTGTGAAATTATGGGAGACAATCACCTGTTGACCCCAAAAATTGCGCAATCCCTCAAGGACAACCAACCCAACTCAACCTAAAAAATGCGCAAATTTTGATCCCAGGTTCACATATCGATGCATGTGTCTTCAGGTTGACCAGTTCCCTTTGGGATCGAGCAAAACTGATTTGCATGAATGCGTTTCTTTTTCCAAAATAGCAAAAGGTAGCATATAAAAGGCATCCCTAAATTTGAGGGGTCTATTTTTAGCAGCTGAAGGTTACATGCATAGATCATTTTAGAAACCTCTCGCCATGTGTTGTTTTTTCCTAGACTTGTGGCATGCACATCATAACCTCAATCTTATCAAAACTTATGAACTAGACATTACAGGGCTCATTCCTCACATCAACCTTGTAGCTCAGACATCCCACATCGCATCCAGGAGTCTTCAACACTTTCAGATTAGTCGTTTCAAGGTAAGTTTGCTTTTCATGCCTTGCGGTGCATTTCTGTTGCTTTTTATGTTTCGATTTGTGTAAGTGTTTTCTTCTTGATTTCAATGAATGTTTGTTGTATTTTTAATGTATGTTAGCTTGTAGAATCACCGTTTCAGTTTTTGTTTGCATCTCACTGTTATCGCATGCATGACACTATTTTTTACGTCGATGGTCACCGTTGTGGTGACCCGCTTCACAGACATGCATGCTTTCCCATTTTTTGAATCCTCCACTTACTATTAGCATGGATGATCATTCAATCTTGTTTACAGTCAGTTTCACCATGCATTCAGACTTCTCATGTTTTCAGTCGCCCGCCAGTGGGTCTAGGTTGCCTTGGCCTAGACCTCAACCTATCAGCATAACATTGCGCATTTATGGAAGTGAAGGCTCTACCATTCCTCCAAAAATTGTGCAAGTCTAGCCCAACACTGACCTCCAGGCTTGCATTGCGCAATTGGGGGACTTAGTGCCTTGTTGTTCCCAGAAACTGCGCAGTGCAGTTTGTTGGTTTGCATGTCACTGCTAACTAAAATTGTGCATTGCGTAGTTTTAGTCCTCAACAGGCCAAGATGGACTGTGCATTACGCAGTTCCAATAGTCACTCAACCTCTCGACAACCCGGATTGTGCCTTGCGTAGTTCTAGCAGTCAGTCTCCCAGCCTCCCAGCCTCCCAATGAAAATTGTGTAATCTTCACAGACAGTCACACGGGTATGTTGCATGTCAATCCTCCAGTTTTTTTTGGTTTTCAACTAAAAAATTACTTGCTACGAGTGTTGCTATGTCTCTAGGTATCACAGGTGTTTGTCTGCCTCTCAGCAGCACAGGTACAATGGCTTCCAGGAGAGCAGAGTCAAAGACACTGTTGAGAGAGCAACTGTGGATGCAATCGATCAAGTGTCTATGAACTTGCCTATCTATGAAGACATCAGGTTGTTCATGAACAATGGTATCAAAATGAAATGGCAGTGGCATCATAGCCAGCAACACCATCAACAAAAATAGAAGGTAGAAGACCTGCGTACGACAAATGCAAGAGGAAGGTTGTCGACAGTACAAAGGCGGAGCATGGATGCTAGCTCGAAGCATATCCACTCGTGATGAAAGCAGCTTTGGAGATTGAGGCTATGAGGAAATGATGCAACAATAGGATCACATGAAAGCAGTAAGAGAAACATAGAAGGAGTTTCAAGTGTTGAAGCAATAGCTCAAGGAAGAATAGGAGTTGAACATATGAGAGAAGGAGTTGCAACAGGAATAGGTACATCAGGAGGTGTAACATGCAAAGACTGATGAAACTGCACCCATACAGGTTATAGACTCAGCCCAGTAGCTGGCACAGAGCATATAGGGTGAGCAATGTCATCGATCACATGCAAGGGTGCTCAAAAGCATGGATGTGATTATGTGCACGCATGGAATCCCACCCATTGGCACACTCACTGAGGTGAAGACAACAACCAAGTCCAACTAGAGCTGAACATGTACTTTGACAAATTGATATGCATAGTCACCAGCACACACTTGGAGATCAACACAAACACTATGCATCAGTATGTTGCTGGTCTAGCTGCACTCAAGACAATGATGTGCATGTTATCGAACGAGTTGGAAAGAGGAGCCATACTAGTGTACCCAGATGCAACGGAGGCAAGAGTTTACTTTCAGTAGGATGTCACCATTGAGCGCACGGACACCATCACAGATGACCAATCTTAGCATCAGTTCACCACCATCGATCATCACAAGGATGTCAAAGAGTTGGTCTCACCACAACTGCCTGAGTGTTAGTGACAGCTTGCATGGCTTGCTCATGCATATTTTGTCTCACATGGGTACATGTGTAGATTGTATGTAACGTCTTGTAAAGTGGAAGTCCAAGTGTCGATAGTTGAAGGTAACAGTCATGTAGTAGGTGAAGAGTCATGAGGGTAGGTGAAGATTCATAAAGGGGAATGTCATGGGTCACCCCACCCTTTTCTGTTTATAGAATGTAATAACTCATTGTAGAGGATTTTGGTAGCCAAGCTTCCAATAGGAGTATCTTAGAGAAAGCTTGGAGAGTATTGTGACAAGCCTTGGCTTCTCCATAGTGTAGAGCTAGTATATCTCTTTGGAGGAGCAAGCGACAGTGATTGTAACATTTCATTATCGGGACTAGTGGTTGGTCATGGTTGTAATATATGTTTGGAATTTTCACTTCTTAATATAACAAAGCCAACACATTTCATGCATATGTTGTTACTATATTTCAATTCACTTAGTTACTCTAATGATATATGTATATTTCTGCTTACGCATGTATGTATAAACTCTTTATGTATATGTATATATGAATCTTATTGAGATGTGCTGTTGGTTTAACCATCACTTTGGATTGTTGGTTCTTGTGCCTTCTAGTTCATGATGCATCCTTGCTCACGTATTCCCTTCCAAGCTGCATGTTTCCACATGTTTCCATGTGTTATAACCATTCATGCACCTTCCTTGGCTTGTTGCGCATGTCACACCCTTACTACCAACAAGGACATCTTACTTTCCTCTCCACGCAACTACGGTCAAGGCGATACCATACGACCCACTACTGGGACTCCTACACCAAAGGGTTTGAGGTCTAGTTGGGACTTCTTACCAAGGAGATCCCATGACATGTTGGCAGGTCTAGCACCTTCAACACATCGAATTCATGAAACCACATGACCATCTGTTGGGACCATAGTCTTAAGAAGCTAGTACTAGTGCATCCAGAACCCAAGTCCATGAAGACACTTGATAATATCATTTGCATGGCTGGATCTCTAGATGCTCAAATACCTTTTCAACTCTACACAGATCTTTGACCTAATGGAACTTTGACTTCCTTGCTTCACTTGCATTTGGATCTGGTCCTTCTTCTTATGAGCACTCTTGCTCCATGATTGGATGCTGAGATGGTGGGATAAATCTTTCAACACAGGACCATTACTTGCTTTTTTTATAATTTGGATTCGATCTTAAACACTTAACAATCAAACAAGTTAACATCTGGACCATCAGATATCTAAATAGCCTACAAAAATCTCCTTGGAACCACAAGAGTTGGAAACTTGAATAATTCCCCTTGGTCCTCCTAAATCTAGATTCCAAGCATTTAGTAATGACTTTTTTTGGCTCACATTCAGACCACTAGATGCTCGGATGACTTTGTCTTCTCCTAGTTTCTAGATAGACTAATAATGGCCCATAGTGGATCTTCCTTTCCAAAACTGCCATTTTGGCAAATAAGCATGGTTTGTCAGCCACCTTCGGAAAATTAAAATACAAAGGAAAACTCCACCAAACTGGACCCTCGACATAAATCCCAAGACATCAAAGTCTGCCACATCGATACTCTGTGGACCAAACAAAAGGTGTCGCCTATCTTTATGCCATGTCACGTGCCACATGTCACCTATTTCCATGTATATTTTCATTGGCATGTCAGGTGTCACACAAAAAACATCCATTGGGGTTGTCAAAAGTGCCAAATTATCCTACCACATGTCACCACTTCATGTGTCCACATCATCATAATTTCCATGTGTACTCGTCACCACCACTTGTCAGCCTATGTGATCCCTGTCAAATCTCAATTGTTGTAAATCCTATTGATGCAACTTTGGTGATTCAAAATGGATCCTAGAACACTCTCTAAGTTTTCATGAACTCTCTAAAAAAATTATACCAAAGATTCAAAGTCTTATAAAGATCAAGCTATCAAAGGGAATCCTCAGACAGTTTCAATGGCGATCAACGTAGATCAACAAGGGTCGTCGATCTAGCCCGCAGAGCAGCAGACCATGGTAACACGCGCTGACACCAACCATCAAATGCAGGGACAAATTTAAGTAGCGGAGGTAATTTCTGACATGCGATTAGCGACAACGCAGGGCAAACCTCTCAGTGAAGAGAAGCCCCGAGCACCCAGACCCGAAATAATTATAAAACGTGGAAAATATTGTTTCGGTTCCATCGGAGTGAGAATCCACAAAACCGGCAGGACATCAGACAAGCTTCGAGCGGTAAGCGATTTCGACCGAGTTCTGCCCAATGCCACACAACGATCGCCACGTGTCCCGGCGGAGAGAGAGAGAACCGCTCACATTGGATGGGTAAACATCATGCTACTCAACCGCCCAATATGAATGGAAACCGTAGGATCTGGGGCCCCCAGATCAACACCAAAGACGCGTTCTAATGGATGACCAGATTTGACAAGATTATAAAGCAAGATCACATAGGATTTGAAGTCCGATATGGACGATGCGTTGGCAAAAGGTCGTGTTTCACTGGCATTCTTGGAGTTAATAGAAAAAATGGTTGTTTCAAATATGTCCAAGAGAACTGACACTCATCCGTTATGAAATAGGTGGCCACCTCCCTATGAAGCATTATATAGTGACTGATTATGCAAGACAAAGGGATTCAAATAGACAGAGGCAGGGGAACCAGAAAACCAGGAAGTGGAAACGAACAGTCAGGAAGCAGATTGGCTTAAAAGCCACGAACTAACAGAGAGGGAAGGAAGTTAAGAGTACGAAAGTAGAGAGAAGAAGTTGAGCTGACCTACAAAAGCAAAGGCAACATCGAGCCAGGATTAGGACAGAGACAGAGAGGGTTAGAGAGTTTGTGTACTCTAGAGAAGACTTGAGAGGTTCAAGCGAACTCCTCTGTATATGTCTGTCATGTATTGAGTCTCAGATTGGGCTCATACTACCGTGACCAATAGAGGTCAAGAGTCAGTGAGGAGATTCTGTGTACTCCTGAGACTTGGGGGATCCAAGTACAGTCTTACTGATTTATACCTGTTGTGTGAGACTCAAATTGAGCTCATTGTTGTAAAAAATCTGCTACGAAAATAGAGAGGCCACCACTGAAGGTTGGACCAGGAGATGTAGCCCAGGAGTATTGGGTGAACTCCTTATTAAATTTATTGTGTTTATATGTTTTCCTGTTATGTTTCTTTAACTGCTTCATTACCTGTGTATTTCGCAATCTTATCGATCCGTTGTATAAAATAACATAGGCACATCCATGCACATGAGTCTGTAATACCTTATTAATTGTCTTAGATCAATTTCGGATCAAGTGGTATCAGAGATCTAGGTTGATAAGGTTAGACAAGCTTGTGCTGGACTGTTTGTGAATGCTAACTAGGTCAAAGCTTAAATTGGGAGAAGGAGAATTGGTTGAATCTAACCTAGGAATTAGTAGATTCTATACTAGGAGGAAAATGTCAGAAGAAACTCCCTTGTAATCAGACTCTCAGTTCATGGACAGTTTCATGACTATGAGAGCCATGGTAGAGAATGTATCGATAATTTAAGAAAGGTTGAAGTGAAGATTCTGCAACTTCCCATGTCAAAGGAGCAAAAGAATCTCTCCTAAATGACCATTCTAAAGGCAAAAGGAAAGAAGAAAAGCATCTCACACCTCCTGATAGTCCTGAAAATAAAAAGAAGAAAGCATATTTGATTAAATTAGATGTTAAATTTGATTTTCTTGTTTATGATGAAGAATTGAATGCAGAGAAGCTAGATAACTGGATCAGACAGATTGATGTGTATTGCAGATAGTAGTAAAATTCAGCTGGCCAGCCTACGCCTTGGAGGAACTGCCTTGGTGTGGTGGGAAGGCAGAACACAAGTTAACTTGAAGAAGCATGGTAAAATTCTTTTTCTCTGGAGTGAATTCATGTCTGCAATTAAAAAACAATTTTATCCACTAGCTTATATGCAGCAAGGCACGATGAGTTGGCAAACTCTTCACCAATTAAAAGGGAAAAGTTTACAAAGTTACAACCAAGAATTTAGAAAAAGAGCTTTGATTCTAGGCATTTCTTTAGACTCACCTGAAACTTTGCTAAAGCATATAGGTGGTCTACATAGTTATTTGAGACATACCATTCTCATGTTTAACCCTACTAGCATAGATGAGGTATCTATTCAAGCTACCCATCTAGAGGCTAGAGGCAAGAATTTGGTCCCAGAGGTTGGGGGATCATCCAAACCCACTACAAGCAAGAACAGGGAAAAGAGGAAGCAGAAATGGAAAGGGAGGAAGGCCAATGCCGTACAAAAGACCAAACCTTCATGCACTCACTGCAAGAAGGATGGACATGATGTTGAACATTGCTAGTCTTTGCATCCAGAGCTGAAACCAAAAAAGTTCGATGGAAAGAAGAAGAAGGTTGATGCTACTGTTCAAAGAGATTTGGGGTCAGACTCAAGTGATGAAACAACCATCACAGCCATAGGTATACAAGGTAAAAATTTTGAAGCATCTTCTAGTAATTTTACCCAAACTATTGATAGTGAAGAAAATGAGAGAAGAAGACATGAGCTTTTTCATATTAGAGTTATTTCCAAGCATCAAAATATTGATGCTTTGTTTAATAGTGGCTCACAAGTAAACTTAATTTCTGAAGCAATTGTAAAGAAACTTAGATTACTAACCACACCTCACAAAAAGCCATATCCATTAGGTTGGTTATGTGATAAAACAAAGCTACAAGTGACTAGACAATGCAAACTTAGGTTTTCCATTGGTTCATCATTTGTAGATGAGGTTGAGTTAGATGTAATTCGCTTGGATATATGTGGGATTTTTTTAGGAATTCCTTACTTGTATGATAGAAAAGCAATTTTCTATAGAGTAGAAAATAAGTATCAACTTGGTAAAGACGGAATAGAATATATTGTAAGAGCTCACAAACTCAAAAATAATTATACTCTCATAAACTCAGGGCAAATGAAAAGGATTGTAAATACATGCAAGCAATTTTTACTGATGGTTGTAAAGGAAAGGAAACCTGAAAAAACCAATATATTTGAAGGCTGTGATGCTAAACAGCGAGTTGATTTAGAGAAAGTTGTTTTAGAATATGATATATTATTTCAAGAACCTAAAGGTCTGCCACCAAAAAGGGAAATTGTATATGATATTAATTTGCAGCAAGATGCTCCATTTCCTAACATCAGAATGTACAGGTTATCTGCTTTAGAGAATGCAAAAATCAAGAAGCAGGTACAGGAGCTGCTCGAGAAAGGGTTCATAAGACTAAGCACATCACCATGCGGATCTCTAATTGTGTTGGTGAGAAAGAAGGATAGTTCGTGGAGGATGTGCATTGATTACCGAGCACTAAATAAAATAACGATCAAGAATCGTTATCCCATTCGTCACATAGATGATCTATTGGATCAGCTGAAAGAGGTTGTTTACTTTTCCAAGTTGGACCTACGTAGTGGTTATCATCAAGGCAGAGTAGCAGAGACAGATGCATGGAAGACTGCTTTCAAAACAAAGCAAGGGCTGTATGAATGGCTAGTTATGCCTTTTGGCTTAACTAATGCTCCTGCCACTTTCATGAGAGTAATGAATGATGTACTCAGGCCTTTTATTGATGATTTTGTAATTGTATATTTGGATGATATTCTTGTATTTAGTAAAATATGGGAAGAACATTTGCAGCATGTAAAGCAGACTCTAGATGTTCTAAAAAAGGAAAATCTCTATGTTAAATTATCAAAATGTGAATTTGGAAAAACATCTTTGAATTATTTAGGTCATATAGTAGGCCGGTGGTGAATTGAAGATAGATCCCTCTAAGGCTGCAGTCATTGTAAACTGGCCTAGACCCAAGTCTGCTACTGAAGTTAGAAGCTTCCTAGGGGCATCACAATATTGGAGAAAGTTTATTGCTAACTTTTCCTTAATTGTGGCTCCTTTACATGCATTGACAAGATTGAACAAGGTGTTTCGGTGCAGAGGCAAACAGTAGAAAGCCTTTGACACCTTGAAAGAAAAAATTAGTACAACAACAATACTAGCATTTCCAAATCTTCAACAAACATTTGAGATCGAAACAGATGCTAGTGATTATGCCATGGGAGTAGTGTTGATGCAACATGGCAAACCCATATGCTACCATTATGAGACTTTTAATTATGCAGTAGTTAATTATCTTGCATATGATAAAGAATTATATGCATTAGTTCAGAGTGTGAAAAAGTGGAAACATTAGTTAATGGGCAAAGAAATAGTAATACATACTGATCATCAGCCACTTCAGTACTTACACTCACAAACTAAGTTGCAACAATCAAGACACTATCTGTGGATGGGTTTCCTAGAGCAGTTTCATTTACTTATCAGATATAAAAAGGGTATACACAATAAAGTTACAAATATGTTGTCCAGACCAATCATAAATGCATCTACTATACTTAAGCATAACTCAATAATGCATGAGAGCTGCATTGAACAATATGCTCAAGATATAGACTTTAAAGATGTACATGCAGCTTTAAGTAATGGCAAAAAGGTAGAAGAAGTGGATTACTACATTAAGGACCAACTCTTGTATCATTTGGGGAAGCTATGCATTCCACAAACAGAGAGAATTAATATAATTAGGGAAGCATATACTTCTCTAATATCAGGGCATTTTGGTGTAACCAAAACAATTGCACAACTACAAAGATATTGTTATTGGCCAAAAATGCATGAAACAGTTTCTAGATATGTAAGAGGGTGTACCATGTGTGCTAAGAGCAAGCCCAGCAATAGAAAACTAGGCTTGTACACTCCAATACCAGTCCCTTCCCGTCCTTGGGAAAGTGTTTCCATGGACTTTGTTGGGGGATTGCCTAAATCTAGAAAAGGTCATGATTATTTATATGTTATTATGTGCAGGTTCAACAAAATGTGTATTCTAATACCTTGTAATAAGCAGATTACAACTGAACAAACAACGAAATTGTTCTTTCAACATGTCTGGGTACATTTTGGGTTACCCACTTCCATAGTATCTGATCGAGACTTCTGATTTGTTGGGAAGTTTTGGTCAAGTCTGTGGGAGTTAATGAACATTATACTGAAGAAAAGTACAGCCTTTCATCCACAGATAGATGGCCAAACAGAGGTAGTCAACCAGACAGTGATCCAGTTGCTCAGGGGTTATTGCAGCAAGCATCCCAAGCTTTGGGATGAACATTTATGTTATGTGCAACATGCTTACAACCGTGCTAAACTTTCTTCTACACAGAAATCTCCTTTTGAGACCTGTTTTGGTTTTATACCAAGGTCTCCTTTGGATTTTGTCTTTGAAAAAGACATAGCAGTTGCGGGACATAGCGATGTGGACAAAGCAACCAAATTCATTGAATAGATCCAAGAGATTCACCAAGCAGTGCTGGAACAGCTGGAAAAGAGCCAAGCCAAATACAAGGCAAGGCACGATAAACATCAGGTGGAGCACAACTTCCACGTTGGCGATCAAGTGTGGCTGTATATCAGCAAGGAAAGAATGCAAGGTGAAGGAAAGAAGTTGAAGCCAATAAGTTATGGGCCTTTTAAGGTACTTGAGAAAATTGGTGAGAATGCTTTCCACCTTGATCTGCCAGCATACATGCACATCTATTCAGTAGTGAATTCAAAAAATTTAAGATTGTTTGAACCTTCATTAGTTGAAGATCCTGAAGAGCAAAGTCAATTGAATTCCATTGATGATCTGTTGCCTGAATACCTTAATGAGCTGCAGGAAGATACAGTTCTGGATAGGAAGGCGAGGACAACGTGCAGAGGAGATGTTGAGTACCTAAGGATTAGACTCAAAGGTTCAAAACCAAGTAGTGAAAGATGGATAGAAACTCGGCAAGTGAGGAATCTATATCCTTACTTGGTTGATGCTTAAAAACCAACTTCTGGTGGTCCAAAAGCTTTTTCAGTGGGAAGGCATGATCCAAAATGGATCCTAGAACACTCTCTAAGTTTTTATGAACTCTCTAAAAAAATTATACCAAAGATTCAAAGTCTTATAAAGATCAAGCTATCGGAGGGAATCCTCAGACAATTGCAATGGCGATCAGCATGGATCAACGAGGGCCATTGATCTAGCACGCAGAGCAACGAACCATGGTAACACGCGATAACACCAACCAACAAATGTAGGGACAAATTTAAGCAACATAGGTAATTTCTGATATGCAATTAGCGACAAGTCACTAATCGCATATCGCAGGGCAAACCTCTCAGTGAAGAGAAGCCTCGAGCACCGGGACCCGAAATAATTATAAAATGCGGAAAATATTATTTCAGTTCCGTCGAAGCGAGATTCCACAAAACTGGCAGGATATCAGACGAGCTTCAAGTGGTAAGCGGTTTTGATCAAGTTTTGCCCGATGCCACACAGTGATCGCCACACGTCCCGGTAGGGAAAGAGAGAACCGCTTACATCGGACGGGTAAACATCATGCTACTCAGCCCCCCGATATGAACAACACCCATAGGATCTGGGGCCCCCAGATCAATGGTGGAGACGCGTTCCGATGGATGACCGGATTTAACAAGATTATAAAGCAAGATCACATAGGATTTGAAGTCTTATATGGACGATGCATTGGCAGAAGGTCGTGTTTTGTGGGCATTCTTGGAGTTAACAGAAAAAACGGTCGCTTTAAATATGTCCAAGAGAACTGACACCCATCCGTTATGAAATAAATGGCCACCTCCCTGTGAGGTGTTATACAGTTACTGATTACGCAGGACAGAGGGATTCAAATGGACAGAGGTGGGGGAACTGGAAAGTCGGGAAGTGGAAACGAACAGTTAGGAAGCAGATTGGCTTAAAAGCCACTAACTGACAAAGAGGGAAGGAAGGTAAGAGAAAAAAAACAGAGAGAAGAAGCCAAGCGGACCTACAGAAGTAAAGGCTGCATCGAGCTAGGATTAGGAGAGAGACAAAGAGGGTTAGAGAGTCTGTGTACTCCAGAGAAGACTTGAGAGGTTCAAGCGAACTCCTCTGTATATGCTTGTCATGTATTGAGTCTCAGATTGGGCTCATACTACCGTGACCAATAGAGGTCAAGAGTCAGTGAGGAGAGTCTGTGTACTCCTGAGACTTGGGGGATCCAAGTACAGTCTTACTGATTTATACCTGTTGTGTGAGACTCAAATTGAGCTCACTGTTGTAAAATCTCTGCTACGAAAACATAATAGAGAGGCCACCACTGAAGGCTGGACTAGGAGACGTAGCCCAGGAGTATTGGGTGAACTCCTTATTAAACTTATTGTGTTTATATGTTTTCCTGTTATGTTTCTTTAACTGCTTCATTGCCTGTGTATTTCGCAATCTTATCGATCCGTTGCATAAAATAACATAGGCACATCCATGCACATGAGTCTGTAATACCTTATTAATTGTATTAGATCAATTCCAGATCATTTTGCTACCACATTGACAACTTCTTCCACCTGTATTACCACTTGTACCTGGGGTCCACCTGTTAGCCAAGGCAAAAATCTAGATCTCGACATTTTCTTAAGGTGTTGCTTTAGTACACCATCAGATACCTAGATGCCTAGATACACATGAGAGGTCCATATATCATTACATAAATTTTGAGGTCTAAAATGGGCCTCCTAAGAAATCTTATAAAATAACGGTGTAAATAATAAAATAAGATTAGATTACATCATCAAATTTTGGAGGGAAAAAAGAAAAAACTATTTTTTCAACTCGAATTTTCCACTTATATTCCTATAGTTTTACTCAAATTTCAAATGAGAGCACTCGTTGGATGCAAAATTTAATTCCTCATCTAAGGAGTACCCATGTTGCATACTTTTGATGGACTTTTCTACACAAAAAATGAGAAATACATGAAAAAGATTATTGCAATCACATTTTTCATGTATTTCTCATTTTTCGTGTAATAGAGTCCATCGAAAGTATGCAACATAGGTACTCCTTGGATGAGGAATTAAATTCCACATCCAAGGAGTGCTTCTGCTCAAAATTTGAGTAAAATCATAGGGAGACAAGTTGAAAATATGAGTTGAAAAAATAGTTTTTTTTTTAATCTTTTTATTCCAAAAATGGTGAATCATCCCCCATGGTTGACATCATCATCTTGAACCCTATTGGTTTTTATAAAGTTTATTTTGGTTGTACATTTTTGTTTTGAGGCTCATTTTTTACCTTAAAATTTCTCTAATGATTGGGAGGTCCAGATATCTTTGAAAGACTTGGATATCTGGAGCAACCTGAATATCTCTTTTATTTGACTTCTTCACTTCAACTTCATTTTTCTCTTGATTTGTATGGAGTTAGGATAAGTGCCATATTTCGTTGGAACTTTCTCAAGATAGTCTATTCAATTGTACATCTTGCATTGTCATATGGACTAAGGTACTATAGAATAAATGCCTTCAAATATAAACTACTCAAATTGCAACTTCATCCAAGACATCAAGCTTAACAGCACCTTTGACATCAATGACAAAATCCTATGAATAGTGCTTCTTGTTTGTGACATCAATGATAGTAGACATTCAACAATCTCCCATGCTACTTGACCTTGACACCAATGAGACAAAACCTAACATCAATAACAACATATGTGCAACACCACCTTCCCAATTGCATCTTTGGAACCATTTTCCATCTTTGAGATTATCAATGAATCTAAGGTGAACTCAACTCGCTTGCTTGTACTAAATGTTTAATCTAGTAAGTATAGAGGAGATTCACAGAGAGAATTGGAACATGTGACACATTCTAAAATCTTCCATAATCAAGGTCTACTCTCCCTTCTCTACATACTATCTTAGGTGTGTTGTATCCCATTAACATAGGAGGTCTAGTGTAAGAGACTAAGGAAGAAAAATAATGTTTTGATGTAGTCATATGCTCAAATACACTTAATTATAAGATCCATTTATTAGGTGATGAAGCAATAATAGTCAAAACATGACCCATATCATGACACTTATAAAAAAAATATGTCAAAAATAGAAAGTGACCCTAAAGGGTGTGGAATGTGTAGTACGTGATAAAAAATGGTCAAAATTTGTCCTTTGAATTGAATGCCTTACAATCTTAATGGCTTGTTGACGTGCTTGAACCAATGTGCCTAACTTTATGGGATAACTATATGAATGCTCAATTTGTTAGGCTAGTAAATTTGCTTGCTCTTGTTTAGTTTATACATGAAGTATGAAATTGATAAAGTGTTATCATGTTTTCCATGAAAGTCCTCTATTAAATGGACATCTTAAATCTACTAGAGTGGTTGGAAGGGAATTGCGAATTTTTTTATTGTTTATCCTATACGATTATTGTGAAGAATGTCTCTCCCTTCCCTTAAGTCCTTAAAAGAATTGAAATAGGTTTTATAAAGGATTTTCATTTTGAGAAAAAAGGTTGTGAGATTTATTTAGCAAGATATTTCTCTGAATTACATGATAAGATTGGTATGACTTGCTACCGGGCTTGTTTTTTAAGTTACTCACGGAAGGCTATTACCGACATGAGCTTTTTCTCACTCATTATATTTACTAATGCATGAAGCTTTTTTTTTAATTGATAAGTAACCTAAATTGGGTTTCTGTTTCTTGTATTCCCATTTTATAGTCATACCTACATGTGTAAGAAGTTTCCTTATTAACGAGTGTGTGCTTGCTATATCTAGTCGTACTTAGTCACATGTGATAGTCACATGTGATCATAAGATGCATAGGGCACTACTGACAAATAGAATGCAATTGTAAATGTGGTAATTGCTGAGAAGAGATTGTCACACTTTCGTGGTATTTGCGGTCTGCGTTCCCATTCCGTTCCTTTGGTTGGTGGGTTGTTTCTTTTGTTTGTAATGATAACTCAGTTTGTAACCTGAACCTTCAATTTTAATTAATTATCCGAGATATATATATATAGATATATATATATATATCACGTCAATCCTTTTTAATGTTTACACCTTATGTGAACCTACCACGCAATTTCTCTCAAAGTCATGAGGTTGTTCCATCGTCAAATGGGAAGTAAAGGCATGAGGCTGTTCCATCGTCAAATGGGAAGTAAAGTCATCGGAAGGCACTCGGTCAAGTCCGTGCTGTGGCACGGAATTCGAAGAAAATTCATACTGGCGCTTTCCAAATGCATGATTTACTGAAAGTTGAAACCTTTGCATAGCTGTATTCAAACATCAATTGCCCATACAAATACGTATTCCCCTTCCACACATCAATTGCCCATACAAAGACATCAATTGCAATTTCGACGTGGTAAAGAACACCATTATACGCATTGCTGCTACTATAAAGTTGATATCGATTCTTCACCAATCTCATATTATACTCTACTCTGCTTCCATTACCCTCCTCACATTTCTCCCTCCTCTCCACGCTCTTCCATTTTTACGCGCATCTTACAGCCAACGAAAACCCGCCATGGATAAATCCCAAGACCTCCTTCAAGCTGCCCAACCCGAGTCTGCAGAGCAGAAGATTAAAGGATTTATGGTCATACAGAAGAAAAATGTTTTGGATCTCAACGATTTTAACGCAGGCATCACAGATAATGTTAGCGAGCTGTTTGGCACAGGAGTCTCGTTCCAGCTTGTCAGTGAATCTCAAATCGATTCATGTGGGTGCTGATTCTTTATTCATTATAATTTCAGTCACTTTTTATTGATTTAACTTGACTTTCACTTTTGTAACTCTAAATTCCTCTTCGTCTTCGTCTTCAGGCAAAGGAATTGGAAAGTTGAGCAAGAGTGTGCTTCTCCAGAATTGGATCTCTAATCCCGAAGGGCTCGTCGCTGGCCATACCAAATATGGCATCGAGTTCGATTGGGACTCCAACTTCGGAACCCCCGGAGCAATCCTCATAACTAATTCGCATCATCACGAGTTCTTCCTCATCTCACTCACTCTTGAAGTTCCTGGTCATGCCACTGTTCACTTCGACTGCAACTCTTGGGTGTATCCCGCCTTTAAATACAATAGAACCCGCATTTTTTTCTCTAATCGGGTAAACATGTGATTCATCTCAAATATCATATAGGAAATAGTGTTCTGGTTCCCAAACGAATTTATGGGCTACTAACTGCGTTATTATGTATGTGTTATGCAGAGCTATATCCCTGTTAATAGTCCTCCTGCTCTCAAAAAACTGAGGGAGGAGGAGCTGATCAACTTAAGAGGTGAATACAATGGAATGGCGGAGAATGAGAGGAAGGAGTGGGACAGAGTGTATGCCTACGATTTGTATAATGATCTTGGAGACCCAGACAAGAAAATGGAGCTCAGCCGGCCAGTATTGGGAGGGTCTCCACATTTTCCATACCCTCGGAGGGGCAGAACCGGCCGGGCACGTACAAAGACAGGTGAGATTAGTTTTATTGCGCATTTATACAACAATTCAATGCCCATTTATGTACAGGGCAGTGAGCCTAATTTTGTCACGGTGGGTGTTGATCGGTGACAGAGCCCGCTTCTGAGAGCAGATTGTCATTAGGCATGAGTTTCGACATCTACGTTCCACGAGATGAACGTTTTGGGCATCTGAAATTGTCTGATTTCTCGGCCTATTCCCTCAAGGCCGTTGCCCAAACCCTGGTGCCAGACCTTAAATCGCTCTTGGATTCAACCCCCAATGAATTCAAATCCTTTGAAGACATTAAGAAGCTCTACTCCGATGGGATAAAACTGCCTGACTCATCCAAAGAATCTCTATTGGACGCTGCAAAGAATCTCGTTCCTCTTGAACTCATTCAGCAGTTCCTCAAAACAGATGGCCAAAAATTGCTCAAGTATCCCCTTCCTCAGGTTATTGCCAGTGAGTATTTCTTGTCTAAACACATATCTGCGTGTTCTTATTCTAGCACTTTCTGTATTTCTACCATATTCTGTGTAACTTAATTTTATGGGACTGGACTAAATGGGCGCAGAAGACGAATTTGCATGGAGAAAAGACGAGGAGTTCGCGCGCCAAATGTTGGCTGGTGAAGATCCGGTTGTTATACAGAGACTCCAAGTAATTGGCCCCTCCCTCTATTTTCGTATAAATGTTGGAGGCCCGTCAAGATCAGGGCATAGAAAACTCATGAAAATCGCTTGAATCTCAATTACGCGTACTCTGTACATAGTTTTAATGTTATGACTGATTAAAAATGACAGAGTTTCCCCCCAAGAAGTAAACTGGACCCGGAGATGTATGGTCCTCAGATCAGTTCTATTACCGCTTCACATATACAAAAGAATCTCGATGGGCTAACAGTGGAGCAGGTATAACTCAACTCACCGCTTGTTGCTTAATTTAAATCTACTCATGTCAAACTCTTTTCATCTGCCGAGAATTTCATTTATTCAAAGATTGATATGATGTTTTCAGGCTTTAGACCACAACAAGTTGTTCATTCTGGACCATCATGATGTCTTCATGCCTTATGTCAACCGAATAAACGCTCTGTCTAGAAAGATATATGCTTCTCGCACAATTCTCTTCCTTAAGAAGGATGGCACATTAAAGCCAGTTGCAATCGAGCTGAGCCTACCCCCTTCACATCAACGCCTGGAAAGTGTTCGGCAGGTGTTCACTCCCGCGGAGGAAGGCGCACAAGGAGCTCTATGGCAACTCGCCAAGGCCTACGTCACCGTTAATGATACTGGTTATCATCAGCTTTTCAGCCACTGGTAAAATCTAATTAGGCACCATTACATGCAAATTTTCTCAAGTATTTTACAATACTAATGGTCGGACTTTTTCAGGCTTAAGACTCACGCAGTCACGGAGCCATTTGTCATCGCTACCAACAGACAGCTGAGTGTGATGCATCCCGTGTATAAGCTACTGACTCCCCATTTCCGGGACACCATGAACATCAATGCTCTGGCTCGCCAAACTCTTATAAACGCCGGAGGCATTTTCGAAACAACAGTATTTCCTGGAAAATATAGCATGGAGATGTCTGCGGTGGCGTACAAGGACTGGAGATTTGACGAACAAGGATTGCCTGCAGATCTCCTCAAGAGGTAATCTTAAATATTACTGACAGAAATCTGAGCTTGATCTATGTTTCATGATCATCAATTCGAATTGTGATTAATATATCATATGTGTGGCTACGACTTGACAGGGGTATGGCAATGATGGATTCATCAATGCCCCACGGGCTAAAGCTGATGATCGAAGACTACCCTTATGCCGTGGATGGATTGGAGATATGGTCTGCAATAGTTTCATGGGTTCAGGAGTATCTGTCCTTGTACTACCAGAGTGATGATGCAGTGAAATCTGATACAGAGCTTCAAGCATGGTGGGATGAAATCAGAAATGTTGGTCACGGAGACAAGAGGGATGAGACATGGTGGTACGGCATGGAGACCGTGGAAGAACTTGAAAAGGCGTTGACAACAATCATATGGGTGGCCTCGGCTCTCCACGCTGCAGTTAATTTTGGGCAATACCCATACGCCGGATACATACCCAATCGGCCCACCATAACCAGAAGGTTCATTCCAGAAGAAGGGTCCCAAGAATTCTCACAGATGGTGGAGAATCCGGAATTGTTTTTCCTGGGAACGATTAACAACCAATTTCAAACCACCCTGGGGATAGCCCTGATAGAAATCCTATCGAGGCATTCAACAGACGAGGTATATCTGGGGCAGAGAGCCACAAGTGAATGGAGCGAGGATGAAGGTGTGACAGAGGCATTTAAACGTTTTGGCACAAAGTTGAAAGAGATAGAGAAGAAAATAACAGAGAGGAACCAAGACGCAAAGTTGAAGAACAGGTCTGGTCCTGCCCAGATTCCGTATACCTTACTTTATCCGAACACCTCTGATTTGAGTCATGAAGGAGGACTCACAGGGAAAGGAATCCCCAACAGCGTTTCCATTTAATTTAGTTTTCACTTTGAGAGTAAGCCATTTATGTTTGTTGACAGCGTATGCATACAAGGACTCTGAGGCTTTCTGGTATGGTCGTACTTGTAATGTTATCTGCAACCAGAAAGAGTTTGCCCAGATCCTTGGCTTAGTTTCCAGAAAGAGTTTGCCCAGATCCTTGGCTTAGTTTCTATTTGAACTACCTATTTGCATCCATTGCATTGAGATTATTTCTGGTATTATTTCTGGTATTGCAACCAAACAGAGTTAACCCAGATCCTTGACTTACTTTCTATTTTAAAGTTTTGCATGCATTACGTCGAGAGTAAAATTTATTTCTGGTATTGTCCCACTTGTAATATTATTTGCACCAGACACGGTAATATTATTTCCATTTGAATTGTGGTAAAGTGATGGTAAAGTTTATTCTACTTGATTTCTGGCCTAATTATGACCTTACTTACATCATTTAATTAATGGACCTGACTTGGATTGTGCACGCTAAATGAATTAAAATAGAAATTTAAATGAAACACACCCAATGGTATTAGATCGATTGTTTTTGGGCATGCGTAAACCACTTATACTCTTTAGTGGTATTGACATACAACTTTGGCACATTGTTTTCTGTAAAGCCGTAGTTTGTAAACGCTTTCATTTCCTGGTCTTTTTTGACTGGAATTTCATGACACTACTTTTTGTTTTTATAATATTATAATTTAAATAAATTCAATTTCAAATTATGTAAAATTCACAATTTAATAATATATATCTTTTAAAATTCTTATTCAAATTTGAATAAATTAAAGAAAAACATATGTAAATTTCAAAAAGATCTCTTTAATATTATTATAATGTTAATGGTAATATTTTTCAACATACCTTTTCCTAACGATCCAATTTTAAGCTTACAGAGTGTTCACTGGTTTTATAAGATTTTTTAAGAAATACATTTTATAAGATTTTTTAAGAAATAGATTAATCCTGGAGAGACTTTTCACGTTCAAAAAGCCACTGCCCGTTCAATTGAAGTTAAATGGAATATGGAATTTGAAAATCCGTATGAGGGCGTGAGATCAGAGATATGTGGCGGGAGATCTGTTAAAAAATCGGATTTAATTTAGAACATGGTCATTAATTTGTAATCCATTTGTTTTCTATTGCAAACAAAGAATGAAGAACTTAAGAATCGGTTGAACATTTAAGCTATCATATTCTAAACTACTATAATTATGATTGACAAGATTAGGAGCTTTGATGTTTTGGCTAGAACCATGGAAAACCTTTTTTAAGAATCTTGTTAATGAATTTGAGAATAACACGGATTTTGATAATGATCCAGAGGAGTAAGTTAAGGCTTTCTCTATTCACAATATGTTTATTCACAATATGTTGCTTCAAAGGAGATTTGTAGGTTGAAGGAGATTAATGGCCAGTTTATTAACCATCTTAGATCCATCTTAATTCAAGATCTACCAAGCTTCCACGGGGATCAAATCTCTTGAGGTGCAAACTTCGATCAAATATCTTGAGGTGCAAACCTCTTTTGAAGGAGTAAGTTAAGGCTTTCTCTATTCACAGTATGTTGCCTCAACGAGATTTGTAGGTTGAAGCAGACTAATGGCCAACTTATTAACCAACCTAGATCCATCTTAACTCAAGATCTACCAAGCGTTGAGTGGGATCAAATATGTACCATGGAAACCTTTTTTTAGAATCTTGTTGACGAATTTGAGAATAAGAACGACCCTGATGATGATTTGGAGGAGGAAGGTAAGGCTCTCTCTATTCACAATATGTTTCCTCCAAGGTGATTTGTAGGTTGAAGGAGACTAATGGTCAACTTATTAACCAACCTAGATCCATCTTAAATAAAGATCTACCAAGCTCTGAGCGGGATCAAATATTTTGAGGTGCAAACCTATTTTGGAGTGAAAAGTGATTTGATCCCTCTCGAGGCTTGGTAGATTTGGAGTTAAGATGAATCTACATTGGTATTATATAAATTTTACATCTCTATATATAAAAGTATTTTCATTTTTCATTTGATTAAAATTTTGATTTGATCTCTATGGAATATCCACGAAATATTTATAGTAGTAGTGAGAGTAGAAGGGTTTAGATATATCTCAAAAGCATAACATTTTTTCTTTTAGATTTAATTAAAAAATATTTTAAAATTTAAATACTTATAAAATATTTTGATTGTGAAATTAGTTATGGTTTTTGGGCATGTGGTATTGATAAGCCATGGTATTGCTCTATTGTTAAGAATCTTGTCATATTGTAAGTTTATTGTAAGTATTAAGTTTTTATGTGCTTATTAATTAACTTTAAAATTTTAAATATGATTACAAAATCATTAGTAGACTCTGCCAAGGGATGAGTCTAACAATCCATTTGCCTTGACCATTATTAGTTTAGCATTAACCAATGCAACTTATTTTGCATAGTTTTCTCCCTGTTGGGGGTGACGAGCATGGAAGATCCCCAAGACAAGAGTAATTATTGCCCCCCCACATGACAGTAATGGCATTGAAATGTGATAGGCAAGAAGAGACTCAAGGCATGATGCAAAACAATCTCAACACTATATGGGCTTTAATACCTGCAACAATGATAATGGTGAGTATTTTTAGGATTTGGGAGGTGAAAATTGGTTCTGTAGAAGGCACTGTTTGCACCAGAATTATGGGGGACCTCATTGGAGAGCCAAGCATGTACACTGGTTGGTGTGTGACCTCATTTGTGTTTTAGTTGTGTGAGGATGGTGAAGTGTGGCCTTCTCTGGCTTCTCAAGTGGGACCCGAGATTGATTCGTGTCGGGGATTTGAATATCTCAGTGAGATTGATCTATGGTGGAGGAGAATTCAGTGAGGAACTTCGACCGCTAGTAGTGCAAAGTAGTGGACGAGATACTGGGTTGGCCATTGACGAATTGTCACACGTAACTTTGTTTTTCACATGCTCCATAGAAAATTTTACATGGAATACATTGGGTGCATGTTTTAAATGTTGGTTAAGCCTATTTGGACTAGCATTATATTCTTGGTGTGAGTGGTCTTGGTGTGTATGTTCTTTCCTTCAACGATGTTTCTCCTTTGGGGGGTATTGTGGTTCTCTTTGCCTAAGAGTGTGCTGGGAGTGGGAGTTGGTAGTGGCTACCCATAGCCAAGGCTTAGAGGGTGGGTCACGCCACAAGATTTATTGTGGTGACAAGGTTAGAAAGGAAATCCGTGTGGGGACTACATTTATGGTCCACCTCTTTAGCTAGTGTTGCACGCCCTGACGGGTGGTGAGAACAAAGTTTAGTCTTTTGTTCCACATACAGGAGTTTGTAGTTCAATGTCTCATTGTTGTGGGTTTTACAGAGGCTACTGGGGCATTATACATTGTCCATCTAGGACAAAGAGAGGTGCCTGTATAACCTCTCATTTCCAAGCTTGTGCGTTGGTGGGGAGAAAGTGTTGTCTATATTGCAGTGGGGCGGTTCTTTGTTGTGTGCCTAAGAATTTACTTGTGAGGGTCCTCCATGCAAAGACAAAGAGGGTAACAACAATGTGGTAGGGGCCATTAAGGCCAAGGAGAACACCCTCAAGGGGGCCCATTGGTTGATGAAGGAGAGTTGGAGCAACCTCTCGGCAGTTTTCATGGGAGAGTAGATTCACCTCCCTTTTCAACTCCATAGAAGCGCAAATTTGTCTAGTGCAAGTAGAGATTGACCAACAAGCTCAAGACCGCCACAATGATCTACAACACAATGATATACAACACAATCAATGGCACATTTTAGATCACCAAGGCTCTCTTTGTTGCAATCAAAAGAGATTGCAAGACCGGATGGACAGGTTTGAAGGACACATGGTTGATCCGTATTTAAATAGGAATGCAACAAATGACAGATATAGCCATAAATATATGGATGCAGCAGAAATAACACTTCATTTCATTAATATCAAATACTAAAATATGCTTACAAACATAATGGAAATAAGACTAGCTCGGGATATGGTAGCCATTCTCTTAGAAGAGATGTGGTTGCTACATGCCTCTGAACTGAGTTACAATGAGGCTCAAGGGCCTTTTTATTATTGAACAATAAGATAAAACCCTAAACAACCAAAACCCTAACCTAAGGAGATGTAACACCAAGAGTTTATGGGCCCCATTGGGGTTAGCTGGGCAGCCAACTCCTCGGGATCGTAACTTGGTCATATTATCTTCGTTTGACGCGTATGATACCTCATTACAAAGATCTCTTTGAGAACTAATGTTGCTGATGCGATTTCTATGTATATTGCTAGAAGAATTTTTCCAAAAGAATTGTTGTTTAGGGCCTCAAAACGACTCTGGAGGTTCAAGACCCGAAAATCTGCCAAAAATAGTAAAGTGTGCTACAATTAAGGAAACTGAAAAGCAAAAAAAAATTGAAAGAACAATGGTGAGGGTCCAGGTGGAATAGGTGGGTGGCCCCCTGGATTAGTCCTCCCCTCTTAAGAAGTAATGGTCTTCATTGCGTTGAGTTCCTCCATGAGATAAGGAAACTTTTGTTGAACTTGGTCCCTTGTGAGTCATTTCCCTTGGTGCAGGAGTTAGTCAGCTTTGACAACTCGATATAGCTGGATCTCTAGCTTGTGAGTGTTCTTGATTTACATGTCCATGATCTAATCAGTTGTAACTTGTTCCATGCACACTACAACAAAACATGCAATTTACACCAGATTTAGCACTAGATTTTAGTGTATTTTTCTCTCCATTGGGATGTGTAGCCTGGTGCTAAATCTAGCTCTATTGTACAATTTTTAAAGCGTCGTTTTTTGCGCCAAATTTTGCATCTTTTTTTTACACCAAAATTTGCATCATTTTTTGCATCATATTTTGCACCAAGGTTTGCATTTGGTTTTACAATAGGTTTTGCTTCTAGTTTTGTGCCATTTTTTGCATCTATTTTTGCATTATTTTTCGCTTCCTGTTTGGTGCCATTCTTTTCTTCTATTTTTGTGTCAATATTTGCATCGAGTTTTACACCATCTTTTGCATTTGATTTAATGCCTTTTGTTGCATAGAGTTTGTGCCAGTTTTTGTAACTAATCTTATGCCATTTTTTGCTTCTAATTTTGTACTTATTTTTACATCTATTTTTGCACCAATTTTTCTTCCTTTTATTACACCATTTTTTGCATCTAATTTTGCACCATATGTTGAATCCAATTTAGTGCCAAATTTTTCATCCATTTTTGAACCATTTTTTTCATCCACTTTTTTTGTTTCATTTATCTCCCGTTTTTGCATCCTAATTTGCACCTAATTTTGCATCATTTGTTGCATCCAATTTAGCATCGTTTTTCACAACATTTCTTGCATCCAATTTTGCATCCTTTTGAGCATCTAAATTTTCATCCTATGTTGGACCATACATTGCGTCCAACTTTGAATCCCATTTTGTGTCTAATGTTACGTTCAATTTTGAGCCATTTTTTTGTCTACTTTTGCATTTGTTTTTGCACCATGTTTTGAATCATTTGTTGCACCTCATTTTGCATCCAATGTTGCATCCAAATTTGAGCCATTTTTATGCCCATTTTTGCACCATTTTTTCTACTTTTCTGTCCAAATTTTCACCATTTTTTATGTCCAATTTTGCATCCTTTTTGGTGTCTAATTTTGCATCCTTTTTGGCATCCAAATTTGCATCCTTTTTTTTTGCCACGTTTTGTGTCCACATTTTCATCTAGATTTTAGTTTGAATTTTAATCTAGTTATGCATAGTTTTTGGCATCCTTAGTTTCACCCTTTTTTAGTCCCATTTTGCTTCTTGTTTTGTGTCTTTTCTTACATCCTTTTTGCACCCAATTTTGCATCCTAATTTTACACCATTCTTTTCATCCTCATTTTGGTGTCCATTTTTGCATCCTTGTTTGCGCCCAATTTGGTATCTTTTTGTATGCCCTATTTTGTTCCCTTCTTTGTGTCTAGTTTTGCACCCCTTTTTAATTCTACTTTAAAAACCCTTTTTGTCTCATTGTTTGCATCTTGTTTTGATGGCTAGTTTAACATCCCAATTTTACTCCCAATTTGCATCAATGGTTAAATCCCCCTTTGCTTCTTGTTTAGAGTTTTACTTTTACTTACATTTTACTAATTTTATTACATAGTGAAATATATTACAGTTTCTAAATATCATTTTGTTGTAGGATTTAATGCAGAGTTAGATGAACATAAAACCCTCTCAATTTATCCTAGAAACCTAAGATACACTGATTAAGGGAATGGTTGTTCTAAGGCTTAGGATTCTTAGTAGATCAAGATGTAGAGTATAGATTAAGAAAAAAAGAATGAATTCATGTGATTCCTCGCATGCAGGTCTTGTTGGAGTTTTTAGTGTAGCTGGGAAGCGCTCCTAGATAGCTCCAAATCTTGGTCCTACACACAAGAGAGAGAACAAAGAAAACTTCACAACATAATATCTTGATAATTGAAACTATCATAAACATATAAATATTACTGAATAAATAAATATAAACCAAAATCCCATACATTCATTAGTTAAATAGGATAAGTAAAGAATGAATAGTAGCATATGGAAGGAAGAACAAATAATCTATATTAATAAAGGAGTTGGAGGAAAGTTACAACCATCAGATGTAGTTGCAACAACACCTCCCCCAACTCCTAGCTCCAAAACTCTCCCTCTCAAGATAGATCTCAGCAGTGTGACAATACATGAATTCCCATTATTTCCTCAATGGCCAGGCCTCTAATATATAGGGAAGTGAAGGCTATGAAGATTTCCCAAATTCCTCATTAGTTCAATTTTGGAGAAAGCTTTTGGGTGAATAATGTTTCCTCATATAAAGATGTCATTTTCCACTTTTTAGATGCTTTTGTGCTTAGGAAAAAACTTCCCCATGCTTTATGGCTCTTTCCCACTTTTGTATGCTTTATTTTTTACGAAAAATCTAAAGATGAAGATAAAGAGATCACATTCCACCATATGAGTTTCCGAAAGTGAACAAGAGTGTCAAATTCTAGTTAACTCAAGCTTTTTGCCTCGCATTAGAGGAATTTTCATTTTAAAATGTTAACATTGAATTTCCATGTCATAATGTGTAAGCCAATCAAAATCCTATAAAATTTAAAAGACATACATGTGTGAGTAGGCAGTGGATTTTTTTTTAATAATATAACTTACCTAATTTAACTGTGAATGGTGCCCAAGTGACCAAAACTATATTAAATATTAAAAATAAAAATAATATCTTAATATATAAAAGTTAGAATATGGAGAATATTTTTAATGAACGGTAAATCATGGCGTGTTAAATAAATAAATTTAAATATAAAATCCTAAATCCTAAATTTAATTTAAATTTTAAATTTACTTTCTTAATTTATTTTATTAAATCTTGTATTGATAAATTAATTTAAATATAAAATATAAATATATGGTTATTTTGATAAAAGTGCATTTATTTGGGTAACTTAAATTTAGATTTAACTTTAATTTATATTTTAAACTTTCCTTTTAAATTTAAATTTTCTTAAATGTTGTGTTAATAAATTAATTTCAATATAAAATACATGTAGACGTTATTTTTTTATAAAAGTGACGTTTATTTGGGTAATTTAAATTTAAATTTCAATTTCCTTTAAATTTTGACTTTGCTTTTTAAATTTAAATTTACTTTTTTAATTTAAATTTATTAAATCTTGTGCTAATATATTAATTTAAATATAAAATAGATATACAGTTATTTTGATAAATGTGACATTTATTTGGGTAATTTTGGTAAAAGAATAATATAAATGATATATTAAAAAATTGTCTACATGGCATTATTTTATTAGTTTCTTAATTTTTTTCTTAGGTGGTTTTTGAGTTGAAAATTCCTCTAATGTGAGAATTTTGGTAGCAAAAGTTAGATGAAAGGGACAACTTGTTATAGACTAAGATACCATGGTTCTCATGGTACATAACTTGTATTATAGGCTTATACAGTTTAGGAGAAGGGGTATTTCAACCAACATCATAGTATTCTTCTCCAAGATGATCAGGAGGTATTTTCATGTATAACACATTTAAGAATATATCACAATTCAAATTCATAACTTAGTATTTGTAAACAAATTTAAGAGTAATTGACAACATTCATTAAAAATATAGCAGTATCCTCATATAAAACAATTCTCCATCAAAAAATCATTGACAATTTTCAATATATATATATATATATATATATATATATTATATATTATATATTATATATTATATATATAATATAATATATATATATAATATATCTTACTACTAAAATCAACATTTGTCGCAGATATCATTATTCCAAGGTAAATTCACAACATAATCATTCCCCATAAAAAAGCATTGGCAGGTTTCAACACATATATAAATTAATAAGATAATACTAATAATATCCTCATGATCTTTAATCAAATCAACTAAGATTCAAATGTGTGATTATCATATCAAAATATTTCATGAACACCATTTTTCTAAGGTAAATTCACAACACCCATCAAAAGATAGTAATATCATCATACATAATAATTCTTCATCAAAATAATGTTGATAATTTTCAATATATACATAAAATAACAAGATAAAAATGATAATATCATCATCACATTTAATCAAATCAACTAAAATTCAATGTAAGACTACCAAATGAAAATGTTTCATAGATATCATTATGCTAATGTAAATTCACAACATCCATAAAAAATAGGAATCTCATCATACATAATAATTCTTCATAAAAAAATTGTAAACAATTTTCAACATATTCATAAGGTAAAAAGATAGTACCAATAGTATCATCATCATAATTCAAATAAACTAAAATTCAAATGTATGATTACTATATTAAGGCATCCAACGAAATATAAAAAATAATGCATGACTAGCTAGAACCACAAAAATCATAGTCAAGCTCATCCTCATGATCATTTCCATGATCATCATCCTGACCATCCTGATAATATCATCCACATAATCATCACCAATGTCATTGCCATCCTCATCATCATCATCTCTATATATGATGTAATCTAAATATTGTCTATATCATCATCTTCGTGGTCATTACCTAGAACTTTATGGAAAAAAAATCGATATTACATGTTAGTATTAATTCTATAGCAAAATGCATATTTTTATTACAATGTTAATAATAAAATGAGTTAGGACATAATAACATTTAATAGTACTAAAAATAAAATGAAACTATGGCTTAAGATATATTGGAGATCCAACTAAGATTACACTTGTAATTCACATTAAGTAGTAGAAGCATTTTTTAATCCATATGAAGTAGGTACCCATTTGTTCTTCATATTATATTATGAATGTTTCTTATGATTTCCATGTAGAATTGGTAAATTAATATTTACTAGAAGCTTTATTTGAAATTACAATTGTAATTCTGATTAGAAATGGAAGAAATTTTAACAAAAAAAGAATGTCACATGAAATATTGAGTTGTTTTTAATGCATGTACTTTTTTCTATAATAAGATGGATCCTAATGTTTGTTCAAGAACAAATTCTCACAAATAATTACTTCATTTTATCCATTATCACACTTAATCCATTATACCTAGTGACGACAATAATTCCATTCAAATTACTTTGAACTGCCTAAATATAATGTAAAAGAGAAAACTCCATGACCAAGACCATGACCGAAACCCCCTCCCTTGCCTCGTCCACCATCAGAGACAATGAACTTGGAGTTATGACGATGATAGTAACCCCTCCCTTGCCTTCTGTCCACCATTAGAGGCATTGAACTTGGAATTAAGAGTACTCATGTTTTCTTTGCTCTAATTAATCTCCAAGGAATCAAAACTTGATCAATATATCAAGGACTCCATCAAGGAATAGATATATAATAAGAGAAGCTCAATAGGCTTTGCGAACAGAGTGTGAAATAACACTTATCTCTGTTTTATGAAATAACTTGAGTGAGTGAAATGAATGGTGGGAAACACTTACCAAGGAAAGAAATATTTTTGGTCCATCATTATTTCTATTATTATTTTTGCTTCTTAGAATGGAGGAACTGTTAAAAAAAATTCTTAAAATAATAAATTTAATATATATATATATATATATATATATATATATATATATATGCTTATTTTAGTTTTTTTTTAAAATAATATATATTCAGTTTAGTATTTTTCTATTTTCTAAAAAATTATATTTAGTTTCTGGTTTTTTTATAACAAAAATATATTTTCTTTTTATAAAAATGGATTTTAAACATCCATTCATGTTAAATGTGTGATTTTATGATATAAGTTTAAATTATATATAAAAGAAGTAACTTAATGCCATGCGTTGTGTCGCTGAGATGGGTATTATACATCTCTTCCTTTCTAAGTTATAGAATGTGCTTGGGCTTTCTTAATGCAATAAAATTAATTATTCTCTTCATTATAGCTTGAGATGTTCAACTTGCACCTAATAAAACAATAAAGTTAAAATAGGTTTGCCTTTGTCCTTTGTAGATTTATTTCCCCATTAATCCTTGTCTTACTAGATTAATTGTCTTATGGTGGCCTTCAGTGGCCACTCCCATTAGTTGCATGATTTTTAGTTTTATGTTGGTGACATTTCTTAGGATTGATAAAATGTTATTTAATTTATGAAAATGTGTTATTTTCCATATTATTGTTAAATATTAATATTAAATATGTTGGTTTTGAACATGGTTTAGCAAAAAGTTCCCAAAAGGTTTATAGATTGTAATTTATAATGTAATGCCTCACTGCTTGATGAAATTGTTTTGGATATTTTTCTTAAAGATTCATTGATTGATGTAATTTTTATGGATGTTTTTTTTAGTATATTAACTTGTATGTGATAAAGTCAAAAGTCGCCTCATTTTGAGATTTTCATTGGTTAATTTTCCTTAAGGCTATCAAGTTCACCATTCAGTCCCAGGTTAAGGAAATATAGGAGTCATGAAGTGCCATTGTCCAATAACTTAAACCTTGGAACTTGTTTTTTTTAGTCACATTATACTTCCTTTTTGTGTAAATTCCCCATGAAAATAGTCTCATGGAACATGAGGGACCTCAATAGAAAAGGAAAACAAATACTCGTAAAACAAAAATGGTATGCAAAGCACTCATCAATAATGTTGATATAAGAAATAAAAATATTAAGTGAGGTTCTACCTCATATAATTAGAAAATGGGGGAGGAATTTCCAGGTAGTAGTGATTGATGATTAGATATACTTGGGTGGAATGGCTATTATTTGGAATGTTCAGGACATCAAGGTTACCAATATGTTTACCTCTTTTCGCATTATGACAATATAATTTCAGTTAATTGACATCGAGGACTACTACCATGTATCCAATGTCTATGACTCCAATATCGCAAATGGAAAACCTCTGTTTCTCAATTCTATTTCCAGCACAAGTAATTTATACTCCCCATCTCCATGGATTATTGAGAGTGACTTCAATATTATCAAGTGTCTCGAGGAACAGAAAGGATGAATCACAATGTTTACCAAGAGATTTTGTAAGATATACCATCAAGGCCCTAAAGTAGTATCCATTAAAGTTCTCAAGCAATGAGTCTCCAACCCACACATGTGGATTAATGACATGTAATACATGGTGTGTGTGGTGACTAACTTAATACACTAGTCTAATAACTCCACAAACTTAAGTATTTCACTCCATCACATGATTGACTATAGTGTGACATAAGTAAACCAAGAGTAGACATGAAACCCTTAGGCAAGAAAAATTCCCTAGATCCTCAATTAGGTGCTTAAAGGATGAAGTGAAAATGAAAGGGGAAAAGAGGACTTCATGATTTAACCATCACAAACATGTGATCATGTGTGACTAGGAGTGTATATATTCATATGCTTTCCAGAGAGGGTGTGAATACATGAGTTACCATTCATTGGGCCTTATTTTTCTTTCTTTTGATTTTTCTTATAAATAGGACTTAGCGAATAAGGTTTTCATAAGTTTTGAACAACTCATAGATATAATATTTACATAAATTTTCAGTTTAACCTTAGAGTTTAGACTTAGATAAATCATTATAATGTATATTTCATGATTTTGGCTTTCAATTTTCTTTTTTCTTTCATCACAAATGACAAAAAGGGGAAATATTTTGCCACAAATATATGAATTCTTAATCATAAAGGTGTCATGCGATGAAAAAAATTAATGATGTTATTCCCTATGAAAATGATGGGTATTCTTGAGAAACGCTTATGCTTGTGGATGTCTCCTCCCTGGTTGAGAGGGAGTGAGCATTGACACCATATTATCCATTTGTCATGTACTATGGTCAATACTAATAGTCATAAGCCTACTAAAGACACCAATAGGGAGGATGGTGGATTAGATAAACAGATGGGACCAATATTCTTTTAGAATTTGTGCTTTGACTAGGACTAACCGCCATAAGTCGAGTACATTAATCCAAGATAAGAATAGTCATGAGGATCAAATTTTCCTGGTGTCAAATATTATGACAGTGGATTAGGAAATGATCATGTGAGGACATGCCTGGTGAAAATCCTAGTGCGGTAAATGCCTAAAGGGGCAATGGTGTCCAAATTTATGCCTCCCAACATTGTGCTATGATCTAATGGAGATATATAACTTGTTAGTCAAGGCCTTTCTATTTTGACAATGTTGGCTACGATGATTTAAATCATTGTTGATGCTTATCAATCTAGATCCCTTCTTATATGAATATTTCAACTTGATAGTACTTTTTTGTCTCATTATGAGTATCTCCCTAGTTTAGAGGGAGTTTTATCATCTTGATTATCATCATCATCACCACCATCAATGTCATCAATTGCATTATCGTCATAATCACCATTGATGCCAACATCATCATCATCATCATGATTATGGACATTGTTGTCAATTGTTCATAATTATAGGTGTCGTAAGAAATATCATCAACCCAAAAAATATTACGAGTGCTCAAAAAGGGTTGTTAGGACACATGATATATGCAAGAGAAATGACAAATTTATTTTTTAGAGATGATCGATGATCATCATCACCACTACCATTATCATCATCATTATAATTTTCATCATCCCCATTATCATAATTAGTGTAATTTCTATCATCATTGTTGTCAACTTTGTCATGAACATCATAATCATCATTCATGCCATTATTGTTTTTGATGATGACCAAGATGAAAATAATGATAATGATGATCAAACGATGATGACTTGGAAGATGAATCTAAAGATAATGATTATGATTATGACCATGACAACATTTAAAAATTGGGAAGATTGTTCAAGGTCCTTAGCATCGCCATCATCATTGTCATCATCATCATTTTCATTATAACCCCCATCATCTTTATCATCATTTTGATTATCATAATAATCACAATTCATGTCATCGTCATCATCTTCATTATCATCATCATCATAATTATTGATTGTCATCCGTTGTTCATAATTGTTAATGTCATAAGAAATATCATCAATGCAAAAATTATATGAGTGTTGGAAAATGGATGCAAAAGTCAAAAAAATAAATGGGGGCAACAATAGATGTAAAATTGGATGAAGAGTGGACACAACATAAGTAGATACAAAACAAGATAGAAAAATTGACACAAAAGTGGATGAAAAATTAGATGCAATAGTTGATTCAAACTTGGACACAAAATAGGATGCAAACATGGATGAAAAAGTGGAAGAAAACATGGGTGTAATAGTAGGCATAAAACTTAGCATGAATTGTTGTGAAATAAATGTGGATACAACAATGAACAAAAAAAAAGAGACAAACTTGGATGCAAAAAGGAGGAAAAAATGGATTAAAAAGTGGATGTAAACATGGACCAAACATGGGTGCAATAGTGGACACAAAAATAGATTCAAAATTGGACACATCAGAAGTGGATGTAAAAGTAGATGCAAAATGGGATGCAAAAAAACAGAAAAATTATTTGATGCAAACTTGGACACAAAATAGGATGCAAATGTGGATGCAAAATTGGAAGAAAATGTGGGTTTCAATGATAGGCACAAGATATGGCACAACGAAAGTGGATGAGAAAGTGGATGTAATAAAAAAACAAAAAAATATGCAAACTTGGATGCAAGACAAGATGCAATAAGGGATGAAAAAGTGGATGCAAACATGGGTGCAACAATAGAAACAAAATTGGATGAAAAATATGGATGCAATGGAAGTAGATGCAAAAGATGATACAAAATGAAATGCAAAACCCAACACAAAAGTGGATGCAAAAATAGATGCAATATTTTGATGCAAAAGTGGATGCCAAGATGGATGCAAAATTGGAGGCAAAAGTGGGTACAACAGTAAGTACAAAACATGGTACAAATAGTGTCACAACAAAAGTGGATGTAATGATAGATGCAAAAAAAGAAGAAAATGAAGATGAAAAATAAGATGCAAAAAGGGATGCAAAAGTGGACGTAAACATGGGTGCAACAATGGATGAAAAATATGATGCAAAAGTTGATGCAACAAAAGTAGATGAAAAAGTATATGCAATATGAGACACAAAACCTGATGCAAATCTTGATGCAAAGGGGATGCAAAAAATGATGTAAAAATGGATGCAAAAAGTAATTTAAAAAATGATGCAAAAGAGGATGCAAGAGATGATGAAAAAGTTAATGCAAGAGTTGGCGCAAAAAGTGGATGCAATAAATGATACAAAAGTTGGTGAAACAAAATTAGGTGCAAAACTTTATGCAAAACATGGTGGAAAGGATGGCACAAAGCTTGGCATAAAACTTGGCGTAAAACTTGGTGTAAAACCTGATGCAAAACCTATTGCAATACCTGGTGCTAAACTTGGTGTAATACTTGGTGAAAAACTCGGTGCAAACTTTGCATCAATTTTTGCACCATAGTTTATAAATGGACACAAATAGCACCAAAAATGGGCTCTAGATGCAAAAAAGGAAGAAAAAAAGGATGCTAATCACAGGGTTTTGTTGTAGTGATATATTTCATTTGGTTGGCTTTGGACAACAAAATCTTGACTTGGGATAACTTGATTCGTCGTGGTTTTATTAACCCCAATGTCTATGTCCAATGTTTGAAAGGTCCAAATTCGACTAATCATCTCTTTTTCCAGTGTGATTTCGCACAAGATCTGTAGTGGAATGCTCTTTCCACTCTCAATCTTTTAGATGGTGGTTCGATTACTTTTTTGGAAACTTGTCTCCAATGGTGGGATCATAGAATGGGCAAGTTTAAAGGTCTGCCTATTTTTGTTGCTTGGGTTATATGGAAGACTCGCAATAAGCTACTTTTTGAGGGTATGTTCCTCAATATCCCTCAAATTCTTCTTCATATTCTTGGATTTTTCTTTGAACACATTTATTCTCAAAATTCAAGGAAGCATCGTCACCTTTCCTATCCCCTAGCCTCCATGCTAGACAATGTTGGTTTCATTGATGGAGCACAACAGGGTGGCTCCTATGGTGCTAGGGCATATATTATGCTACAAGGAAATATCTCGTATTACATTCGGTTGCATATTGGGGAAGGATCTAACACGAAAGCTAAAGCCATTGCTTGTTGGGCTCTCTTATTTGTTGTTTCCTCCATTAAAATTGCTTCTTTGCAAGTCTATGGAGACTCAAAGTGTGTTATTCATTGGTTGAATGAGAAAAATCAACTTCAATCTCTCAACTTATAGTG
The DNA here is from genome assembly GCA_000404065.3 of Pinus taeda. Classification (NCBI taxonomy): domain Eukaryota; kingdom Viridiplantae; phylum Streptophyta; class Pinopsida; order Pinales; family Pinaceae; genus Pinus; species Pinus taeda. The sequence goes on along the minus strand of APFE030934624.1, from coordinate 198,549 downwards.
TTGTATGGACATAATTAAATCTTTAAAGGACCATTTTCTCTCTCTATCCTTTTAGCATATATATTGGGAATACAAATACCAGGTAAATGTTCTTTCTAAGAAAAGTCTCATTATAGAGGAAGGCTTCATCTTTTATGAAATGAGTTGGGGCACTTAGCTTATGAATAGGGGGAGATTTCATTTTCAGGCCATCAACTTTAGTCTTGTTTATCACTACAACACTCATGTCTTTTCTGAATTCTTCCTTTTCCCTTTTATGCTTGGGAGATACGATTGGTCAATATATTTTGTTAGCCTCTGGACTTCTTTGTTGTTATCCATTTTCTACTCATTTTTCTCACTTGTCTTACTAGTTGATGATAGTCTCTTTTGGACATTTTTTCTGCCTTAGTTTCTCAATGCATTATTATCCCTATTGCGACAGTGGATATACATATTTGATTTTTTTATTGAATGGCCATTAAACAGTTGTTTGACCAAAAATTAAATAGTAAAGTGTAATGTTAACATTATAAACTCAAAAACATTTAGTTTTTTAATATTTTAATTTTATTTTTTTAAGTTGTGATTGGTTGATTTAGGTTGGTTCTTATTTGGCAATGATGCCTATGTACTGTGGAAAACTATCAAAGTTTTCAATTGATTTACAAGTTTGTACTTGGCAATAGCTTCATGGTTGTCGTGTTGTGGGTTTCAGGACGTATTTGATGGCCTATAGAAAATTTTCCCCTGTCAAATTTGACGTCTATTTTATATCCGCACTCTGTCAAAATGACATCTGATTTCATATTTAAACCGTAAAAAATTATGGCACCTCTACCGTATGAGGGATTCCACTCAGCATAAGTTTAAATAAAACTAGTCTACCACACTCTCATTCTCTCTGGTGTGCCCGTATTAAATCCACAACTCCGTTATAAAGAAAAATTGCATTGAACATTTATACAAGGGCATCCATGTTTCCAACAACTATTCTGCACTCTCAATCTCTCTTGTGTGCCTTTATTAAGTCCAATACAGTGAAAGATGATTAATGAATATTTAATGCCATATCACAATATTTTAGTGCATCCAGATTGTGTTCCAATGTAATATTTCTAAAATATAGTCCTGCGAAAACAGGGTTCCCCAATCCCCATCTTCAACTACACCTCGCACTTTTCCCACAGGATTTTGGCACTGCTGCGACTCCATCTCATGCTGGGAAATTCCCTTTTGGCTGCAGGAATCGTTTCACGAGCCTTTGGATTGTAGTCTACATAGTAAGTGTATATCGCAAGGTACCATCGAGCTTAGGTATATACACACAACATTTATGTGCTAAGTCGTTGTTCATATGGAGGCAAATGTTGGCAAGGACAACGTGGGGGACTCACCCTCCTCTGCCATAGTCAGATGGAAGAGCAACATTTGGAGAGGTTTTCAGTATTGTCTAGACAAATCTACTAAGCACAGGTTGGGTAGATGGTTTGGGCTGGCCATGTTGCGGGACATTTATGGTGTGAGGGATTTTTTCATAGAGGGGTTTAACATAGTCTCTTATAGACTGGTAATTTATATATTGAATTTATTGATAGGGTAACGGAGGGTCAATGGATGTCTACCAAATAATTCAACCAATTCAAGTCGTGCATTCGCACCTGCCTGAATTTAAATTATGGTACTTTATAAGAAAGGCATTTTGTATCGCTTTCACAATTACATTCTTCTAGATATTTGACGTGTTGGTATTGTTAAGCTCCATTAAATTTTTACCAACTGCTGCCTACAGTTATGGCAGTAAACTGCAGTCTTTCCTTAATTTCTGGAAACCAACTGCAGTAATTTCCTTAAATTAAGGAAATCAACTGCAGTTAATTAATTTTCTTGTTGGGAGCTTCTGAAGTGGTCCATTACTCCATCTGGAGTTCTCTACCTTGATCTACGGAACACCTAACACATAGCCATTAGAAGCTTGATGGAAGCTTGGCTATAAATTCATCTGTTTGGTCCCCAAGCCAGCATCTCAATCCCCTTCAGTTTTTACACCATCTAGCTGAGAGAGCAGAGCTTGGAAGTGCTTTCCAAATTATCTGTGTTCTTTTGTTTTTTGTTTGCCTGAGGTTGTTATGTCTCCTACGGATACTGTGCCCAGATTTTAGAGTTCCCTTCTCTCATTTTCATGATGCCATGAGCCTATGAATTACAGTGACCCCGCTGGTGCTTGTACGTTTGCGTATACAACACCATCCTTTCAATAAACTGTTGTTCGTAAGGTTGAGGAGTGTGTCCACTCCTAGAAGCGTGAAGGATTAATTTTGAGGCCGAGAGGAAACTAAGGCTCGAGCTCTTTTCAGTAATTTAACCAGATTTCAAATCGTTTGCAAAAGAAAGCTACTGCTGTTTTTGATCAATCCAAAGGGACTACTATTCTTGAGGCATCAGATCGTGTTTAACATCAATGGCTAGAGGTATTCTTCTTGGGTATCCAGTTTTGTGATTCTTTACCATAATTAATTTGATGCCGCACATACAAAATTATTGTTCATAGCTATCATGCATAACCATTGAAAGTTGAGGTAGCAGCTTTATTCTATTAATGCTCTGTCGTCAAAAAAAAAAAAAAAAAGGATACAATAAAGAATCATTGTTCTGCATTGTTATAGTAGAATCTTAAATAATCACTACTATGATTTAGATAATCGTTGTTATGATTTACATTTGGTATCAGAGCATCCATGTATCTCTGACTTGGTGTGTTCTGCGTATCTCATGTTGTTATATGACCAAAAATTACAGTCCATGCTCAAAATTTTCCTATGTGATTTGCAATTTCCTCAAACGTTGATTCATTCCATAGATCTAAACGTAAGCCTGGCAGCTTCACCCACACAAGCTTTCTCCTTGGAGTGCGGGGTTGATGTTTATTTTTTTATTTTTTTTAATTACGTATAGCCACAGCATTTGGGATTATATGGTTATAACCATATACATATATATCCAACACTTAATTAAACTTTTACCACACATACGTTGACGTGGGATAAAGTTTATATTTTGTTTTTTTTTTTGTTTATGTGTGGTGTGGGTTGGCACCATGTATGTTGTATACACGTATATACCCTAGTTTTTAAAGGTTTATAACCTGGCTTATCAGAGGTTCCCTATTGCTCATTGCCATTTTTGGGGGTTTATTTTGCAACCTGCCAGGGCTTTACAGCGCCTGCAAAATGGGCTAGATTCTGATTACCATTTAGCTCTGACTCTATGGATTTTTTGGGTGTGACTAGCGGATTTGTTTTCATTATCATCATATAGCATTTTTGCATAAAGATATTCTTGGCACATAAATGGTTTATTTCTCATTCGCGCATTCAGTTTTTGATTCTATGTTTATTCCGCATGAAGTTCAGATTTAGCATTGTTGAAATTTAATTTAATTTAAATTTAATTTATCTTGTGAGCAAAATAGCTTGTTTGCTGGTCTATTTTTGTTTGCTTTATAAACTTAAAGACGGAGCCTGAAGTCAAGCCAGCTAGCCTTCAAACTGCATTTGCTATGCAAGTGCAAAGTAGATCAATGCTGCTTCAGTCAATCTCCGGGTTTTGTTTATAAATTGAACAATCAATTTGCAATCATTTACGGTAATGCTGACTTCTTTAACTTTAATTTTGATTTTGTGAAGAATTATTACCGTTGTTTACCGTAATGCTGAGAGTTATATGGAGTTTATTTAAAATGTCATTTTGACTTACTCCTTTCAGTAAACATTATTTTTACTCTGGTTAAGTTTTGTTTATGCAATTTATGTAAAAAATAATGTCTAGTGATCCACATAATTTTAATTAATTAGAGAATAGCCACAACATCTTTAATTAAATAAAATTATATATTTTGATTGGTTAGATCACATAAAGATTATTTAGACATTAAATTGTAATTAATTAGACTAAATATAATAAATTTTATCCCACGGGAATTTTTATTATATTTATGTAATTAATTAGGATAAAATTTCATAACCTACCCACGGGAGTTATGAATTAATAGTTTTATCATAAAGTTCAAAACAATGAATAACTGAATCTGCTTGAATTAAAAATTTAGCCCATAGGCAATTTTTATGTCATTAGATTCAATTTTGAGCATGATTTACATTGGTAAAACATGAAATTTTATTAAGCCTCAATTTTAACATAAGCATGTGATTTTTAATTTTGATGCAGTAGTACAACCTGCAAATTTCTCTGAAATTCGTTGTGACATTCCTGAACTTAAGGGAGATAACTATAAGGTTTGGAAGGAGAGGATTCTCCTTCATTTGGGGTGGATGGACATAGATTATGCTATTAGGAAAGATGAACCGCCGACACTCACTAATACCAGCACTGCAGCGGACATCACGCTTTATGAACGATGGGAGCGATCCAATCGTCTAAGCATGATGTTCATTAAGACTAAAATTTCAGCTGGTATTCGTGGTTCCGTTGATCAGCATGAAAATGTTTGAGACTTGTTGAAGGCCATTGATGATCAATTCGTCACTTCAGACAAGGCACTAGCAAGCACCCTAATCATGAAGTTCTCATCCCTAAGGCTCACCAGTGTGAAAGGTGTGTGCGAGCACATCATGCAGATGAGGGACACTGTGGCTCAATTGAAGAAACTCGAGGTTGATATATCGGAGTCCTTCCTAGTGCACTACATCCTGAACACCCTTTCGCACCAATATGAACCTTTCAAAATCTCATACAACACACATAAGGATAAATGGTCAATTAATGAACTCATGACCATGTGTGTTCAAGAGGAAGAGAGGCTGGTGATGGAACTGGGAGAGAGTGCAATGCTGGTAACGTGTGGAAAGGGCAAATCTCAAGCCAATCGGAAAGGGAAAGGTAAAGTACCTCCCCAAGCCGGTATCAAGAAGGATTCCAAGTAATTCTTCTGTAAAAAGAAGGGACACATGAAGAAGGAATGCGCCAAATTTCAGAAATGGCTTGCGGACAAAGGTAATTTAATCTCATTTGGCTGTTATGAATCTAATATGGTTAACGTCAATATTAACACATGGTGGATTGATTCTGGATCAACAATTCACATTTCGAATTCCTCGTAGGGTTTGCAAAACCTAAGGAAACCAGTGGGAAGTGAGCAGAGCGTCTTATCAGGAAACAAGATGGGCTCACATGTGGAAGCTATAGGAACATGTTATTTAACTTTGAGTAGTGGCTTTGTTTTAGAATTAGAAAAGACCTTTTATGTTCCAAGTTTTTCTAGAAACTTGATTTCAGTTTCAAGGCTTGTACCTTTTGGATATTCCTTAAACTTTTCAGAAAAATCTTTCAGTCTATTTTATAAATCTGATTATGTTGGGAATGGTATTTTGTCTAATGGTCTTTACTGCATTAATTTACAAAACAGTGTCACTTATGATTCAATGCATGTTCGCACTGGCACTAAAAGATGTGTTATTAATGAAGATTCCTCTAAATTATGGCACCGGAGACTAGGTCATATCTCCATAGAAAGAATTAAAAGATTGGTAAATGAAGGGGTACTTAATACTCTGCATTTTATTGATTTTGGGACTTGTGTGGACTGCATAAAGGGAAAGCATACCAAAAAGTCAAAGAAAGGTGCCAATAGGAGTTCGGACATATTAGAAATCATACATACTGATATATGTAGTCCAGACATGGACTCACATGGTCAGAGATACTTCATCTCCTTTATAGATGATTACTCACGATATATGTATCTCTACATGCTTCATAAAAAGAGCGAAGCATTAGATGCCTTTAATATCTTTAAGGCTGAAGTAGAGAAACAATGCGGCAAGCAAATTAAGATCGTGAGATCAGATAGAGGTGGAGAATATTATGGTAGATACACAGAAGATGGACAAGCACCTGGGCCATTTGCTAAATTTCTTCAAGAGCATGGGATTGTTGCCTAATACACCATGCCTGGTTCACCCAACCAGAATGGTGTAGCAGAAAGAAGAAATAAAACATTATTGGACATGGTGCGGAGTATGCTTAGCAGCTCCAATATTCCTAAATCCTTGTGGACTGAAGCACTTA